>JASPKZ010009942.1:0-57149 GCA_030220185.1 Diploptera punctata
TTTTTTGGACATGGCCTTTATACATCACGTGATTTTTTGAGGAACTTTAATTCTTTGCTCCAGGATATTTTCCATAAACTCTGCCCTTTTAGTTGAAAACAGCAGAACTCAACTGTTTCCAATTTATTTTATTGGTACAGCTCCATCTCATCAATACTTACTAAAAAAAAAGAAGAAAATCGGTTGACAAACAAGGAGAAAAGGGGGTAACAAAGTTTTTTTCGTCACGTATTATTGTATAGATAAGAAAAACTAATCTGCAGGGCGCGACAGGCTTAAAAGGTCCTTGACCTATCAGCTGGCTACTGGCTTCACATCCTCATATGCCGATCATAGAGGGAAACAATCAACCAGCAGTATAGGGTCAGCATATGGGATCCCCAGCCGCTATTTATTGTAACTACCAAATTACTCACAACGCTGGCTGAGCATCGATTCCATATTGGCCAAAATTTCATGAGAAAATGTCTTCCCCCACAGGGGTCTCGAACTTGCGCAGTCCCGTAATTCTGTAACAGGGCATGATGCCGTAAACCCCTCGGCTACGGCGCGATGACATACGAGGAAAATTTTGAAGAAATAGCTGAATAAAAACACCTAGGAACAATTACAGTAATATAAGTACGGTTAAAACTATAATATAGCTAGATTTCTAGACCTGGACCCGCTATTCATTCTAGCTACAAAATTACTAATAAATATACTGGAGGAAATCGCAATCCTAAGAGAAATCAACACCTAATCCACACAATCCTCTGTACAAAATTCTCACAACCAAGTCAGTGCTTCAACAAGGGTCAACAAGAACGGGTCTAATGCATTCTGCTGATGATGGGACTAGTCCCGAAAGGCCTACAGAGTTTTAAAAGAACTTAAGTTGAGGAGTCGGACCTACAAGGTAACTATATTATAGTTTTTAATCGTACATTATATTACTGTGAACTAATACCTCAACGGAAAATCACCATGAATTTTACTACTATCGACTAGGAACAATTATTACAAACAAGAATGAGGTGCAGATAGAAATTAAACGTAGGCTCAATTCTGGAAAAACATGCTATTATGCGTTACAGGTGCTCTTATCGTCCCAGCTTCTCTCAAAAAGCATTAACCCAAAATATATAATCATCATCAACATTAAGGATTAGACCTGCTGGTCGGTCCAATCTCATGTTAGAATTGGTCTGTCCATCTTTACTGGGTCCTTCCAACATTTCTTCGTCCTAGTGGTTTGTAATGAAGAATATGTTTCGGAATTCTATTGTTATCCATTCTGTTGATGTGATTTTCGACCATGAAACTTGAAAGTATAAATATTGATGTCCCTTGAAGACGTTCCTACTGGCGTCTTGCAGGGTAAGATATCTGATATCAAGACGTCTTGCTATATTAACCCCGCTCTATTGACCGTTTAGGATTTTCTCCTCGTTACCCCGGAGATCGGTCTTCATATTTGTCCCTGTTTCGCGTAGATGGTATAAAACTGTTATTCTCCCAGGTTTATTATATGGATATGAAAACATGGATCTTTACTTTAAGGGAGGAGAAAAGATCACGAGTATTTGAGAATAAAGTTCTTAGGAAAAATGTTTGACCAGAGAGAGATGTACAGACAGGCGAATGGAGAAGACTACAAACAGTGAGCTACATGATCTGTATGAGAAACTAGATATAATAATAAGAGTTAAATCTCGACGCCGGGGCAGAACGTGTGGCACGAATGGTGAATGAAAGAGCGTGGAAATTCTTGTATGAAAACCAGAAGGAAAGCGCCCAATAGGCAGGTAAGGAATGATGTGGGAGAATAATATTTTCTATGGTTAAGTAGATTTACAGGAGATAATTGAAAACTTGGAGAGCTTATGTCCGCGCGGCAATGACCCTACGAGTTCGATAGTGCTAGTGAGTTGTTAGTTAACAGAACGATTTAGTTCACAACTACAGAATCAGATGATCAACACCCCTATCAACTTCATGGATTAAGCACTATGAGACTTGTTCATATCTGATTTCTTTTAACAGTTTTGAGCCCATCTTCTACATTATTTTGGTTTTTGTTCATCATTAGTTTTGATATTCATTGTTCTATGATTCCTTATACTGTCCAGTTCTGGTAACTGTAGCCTTTTTGGTAAAACCAAAGGCGAGTGGCAGGAGGGAATATTGCCGAGTGGGGGAGGGAACTAGTAGCCATGCAAAAAAAAATTATCTTAATAATAATAATAATAATAATAATAATATAATAAAAATAATATAATAATAATAATAAAATAATAAAATAATAAATTGTTATAAAAACAAAGCTATTCTGTAATAAACACTCCAAAGTTATTAGACAACATAAATAGCATATTCACTAAAATAGAACCAGACGATAAGAAAATGCAATATGTAGTAATTATTATGTTTTCTAAACTGAGGGTAGTTACTGGCAGTACCTGCAAATCGTCCTCCCCTCTTACCGCACCAGACACCAAAGACCCCGCCAATACGGCTAAAGAAGCCAGAAATGCACTGTATATGCTGTTTCTAAAAAAATCTATACTGTTTTATTCTATCAATTAAATTATTTTAGAATGCCAGAAAGGATACCTGAAATGACCTCAAGATAACCTGGTTGCATTGGTAAAAAAATATAAGCCTATTTAGTTGAGTTCTTTCCTTATCTTCTAAGTTGTAGGCCGCTAGACAACTCAATGTTTCTGAGTAACAAACCTTCCTCGCATCATCTCAAATCTAACAAAGACAGGAGTGAGAGTTGAAATGTCCAACCCAAAGAAAAATATGCTGTTTTCAATGGTTTAACAGTCCAGGTATGAATTGTATAGCAACCTATATTAGAGGGCAGATTAATCGGTAGGCCTATGACAAATGTCTCTCAGGTGAACGCCGAACTTAACAGAATGATCGGTTCAGGTGAAATATTCACGCCTCTGGTCCAAGTTCCGTATCGTATGAAAAATCTCAATCCTGAAATTAAAAACCTCAAATTGAAATGTGTCTGCCGTGTCTTGGCCAGCTTTGAATATCGACTCTAAGAACATGAGATGTTAAATAACGTGGCGTTGCATACAGTATACTACTACTACTACTACTACTACTACACTACTACTACTACTACTACTTCAGTAGTAACCAGTAGGCATACTATTGTTTACTATTTCTACTGCTGCCTGCTACTAATTCTACTGATTTACTACTATCACCAGTTGTACTACTTATATTACTCGACCACATTAACTTTCAATGCGGAAAAACTGCGAACTAAAAGAATGTGGTAATGATGAGTAAAGATTGGAGGTAGTAGACCCTTGGCTTAGATTGCAGTGACAGTGTTTATTTTCGGCTAGTCGTGTATAGTCAGTTGTTAGTGACAATGTCAAGTGCGAAAGTAGACCCTGTATTCCACGTATATATAAACATTTAAGTCTGACAGACAGTAGCTGGAAATCAATGCTGATTTAATTTATCTATACGTAATATTATCCAGAAACCCGTAGGTATAAAAACTCTGACGAACTTTCATTAACTTCTCCTCTTTCAAGTAGGCATACCACTATATTTTGCCACTGATTATACCACTTACCCAGTCATTCGCTTGTACCAAAGGTGGAAGGAGACACTTTCCTCATCTTCACCACTAGCGCCTCTGCTTTCCCTCACCGGCTAAAAAGTTAATGCGGTCGGGTAATACGTACTGTAACAGGTCTACTACTCTACCTGTTGCTTCTCCTACAACTAAAACTACTACTACTACTACTACTACTACACTATCACTATGACTGATACTATTACTAATACTACTCTTACTTCAACTCATCTTGGTATACGCATGGGTAGAGCGCGGGGCTACTCTTACTGGAATTTCAGATTCGAATCCTGGCGGTTCCAGAGAGGAATTGATGGTGAACCATATCTGGATTTTCGAGGTTCTCCATTTTCCCGAATATAATCCCACCAACAATCTCAGTTTTCCCTTCCCTCATCTCATCTCATGTTAAGAAAAATAGTTTGGTTGGCAATCCACAGGTGTTTAAAATAATTATGTGGTTGTGTGGATCCCAGTGGGGCACAGAGGGCATGACACCAGAGTGCAATAATAAAACAGGGATAAGGAGCTAAACAGCAGAGTTGTAGTCACCTAGCGGCAACAGGACTAACCATAAAAACGGCGATAAGGGTTATGAGAGTGTCGGACCTGTAAGATGACCTACTACTTGCATAACACCGTATAAAGGCATTTCATTTCATTCATCTCCATAATACTGGGATAGCAATACAACTTTGAGTTCATGTGCTCAGGGCAGTTTGCCCTCCCGTCTGAATAAAGAACTAAACAATTATTACTACAAAAAATGATTACGACTATTTAACTCATGATCCAAATGGAAGTCGATGACCAATCATGTTTCAATGAATTTTGTTTTACAACCAATGACAGTCTTGTATCACCTCGCTCTTTATGGATTTGTCTTTATCAGCTCCTGCTTTTGTGATAAAGAAAGCTCCTCTTTTTCAATATTCTGAACAGCTCAGATCATTATTTTTCTGCAACAAATACATTGAATCAAGCAAATAAACACCGAACAACAACAAAAAAATTTTCAGAAAGAAAATATGTGATTCTAATAGTATTTTCTCCTGAATTCAAATATGATATCGGTTTTTCTCCATCACGCAAGGTTTCCGAGAGACAGGAATTTATAATTTCAAAACACTTTAATATGTTCTACATTCGTAACTACACAATATTCGAACATTCGGACTCGCCTAGAAAGTAAGAAATGGCGATTTTTTGGCTATATTTCGCCTGTGGAGCATCCCTCTTGATGGTCTAACAATAATCGGCCAGCATATTAGGATTCCATTGGCCTTGATATCTCTTTTCCATAGCTGAAATGATTTAGTCAGCTCATTTGGTTTTTATTTTAAAATGGACAAATGCACGAAAAAAATTATTAAAAATAATTATTTAAATGCATTAATTGAAATAAAAAAAAACACCTGTCGGTGATGGAGAAAATTCCGAATACATATTTGAAGACACTATAAAAAACTGCATTAAGTACAACTATTGGTACTCATGAGACAAAAATCATGTTGACCAGTGTAAGGCCTAATGAAAGACTCCTTAATTTTACCGAGTTATTTACTAAAATTAATTAATTAATAACCTATAATGTTGATTACAATATACGGTTTGCTTAGTTTCATTATTTCTTTATTAGGGTGCATTCTTATAATATTGCGATCCTATTTGTCAATAGGTTAAATAATTAATTACATCAAGTTGCAGTGAATATAGGCCTACATAACCCCACATTTCTGATTTGTTTTTCATACATCGCCGCTTACATTAAATATATAAATATTTTAAAATCTCGGTGACCAAATTTAAATAATGAGTTTTGAGTAAACAGCTTAAATTTGTTCGTTAAATAGTCCTAACAATTGCCATTCTTGATTTTGAAATCCCCTATATAAATTGGAAATCACTTGTGGCATTACTTATGATAAGTATTTCAGAATTAATATGCTTGGAATAATACATAGATTATAAAGTGTAGACAAGTTATTGATTTTTATGATATCAATAATATATTTTTAGTAATTAATTTTTATAAAATTGTATATTTTGCCATTAGTTTGATCCTTCCGGGAAATTATTGTATAAGACTTGAAAGCATAATAATAGTCCCTTCGATTGGTTGCTGGCCAAAGGAAGACAAGACCAGTGATGGGGCTGGGCTGGGCTGGGCCGTCCTATGAAACGCTGGAGGGAAAATTTTCTATAGGATCGTAACAGGCCCTGGCCTAATACTTGGAAGGAAGAAGAAGAAGTATATTTTGTACTTTGTTCGAAAAGTATTAAAGTGCTTCTCTAGTTACCAGAATCAAGTTAGTTAAAAAAAAGTCTATAGTTGACGTTTCCATTTGATTCCACCCGTTTTTCTGTGTTATTTTCATTTTGAAATCTAGTGTACGCTATCTGTATTATTTGACGAGATTAATGTACTTGTTTACTGTAATGTGACTTGTTCATTTACAATATTTTATTCAAGTTTTAAAAGTACGTATAACAAGTTTTCTCATGGATTGGCTTGATAAATGTTGTTGGCATGAAATAAACATTATATTTCTTGACAACTATTATGGTATTGTGTAATTTAATTGACCATATATATTCATTCCAATGAAACTTACACTCTTATGTAATTGTAACATAAATTTAAAAAGTTTTTATGTCTTTTGTTGGCAGGTCTTGACACCGAAGATCACGTGTAAGTAGCCACCCACTCGCTCTGCTTTATCCGTCAATCAGGTAAAACATATGATATTCTGTATTCTAGATTGATTCCCTTTTGTCTACCTTAAGATGTTCTTTTATTATTCTTAAGTTTCTCTAACTAAAAAATTGGAGATTAACAAATGCAACAATAATTTATTTACTAACTTTTAATAATAAAAACATTTGAAATTAACTCATTTATTGTTGTTTTACTTTAATCTTGCATATAGAATATTGAATAGTGGAAATGTAATTAATCTGAAAACAAAATAACATCGTACTGGATTCGTGTCTAAAACACAGGGCGTCCTTACAGGAATTTATTAGGCATATATGATCAGTTTCCTGTTAAATTTCAAAGTTGAACATTTTATTGATTTTTCTAAGTTTCATGGAATGTAAGAAGTTTCAATTTTCTATGTTTGAGAATTAAATAATACATAAAGATTGTTTAAAAGCAATTATGTAATTTTACTCATAGTTTACATTTAAAAAAATTATTTTCTTTCCAGAACTTGACTTTATAGTTTTAGTAATTCCAAGAGTAATTCCAATTAGGCTGTGTATGTGATGTTTTATATTTAGAATACTTTATAAAAAAAGGAAAATCTATGTTTTTAAAGACAAAATAATGAATGGTCCAGAATACAAATACATTGGGTCCAGCAGGTCATGATTGGATAAACAAAGTGTACCGAAATCAAGTTTTCGGTACGTAAGATTACGTTATACTGCGCAACCACTACGTCATCGCGTCTTCATTTCTTCAGTGATCTTAGTGAACAGTGCCAAATTCTCTCCTACATAACCCCTCTCCTCTTTATGCGCCGTGTGCTATTGCGCATCCTCTCCTCTGCTAGGGAAATCCTCAAATAAGCTATGCTCATTAACATCAGGGTCTTCATCTGTTTAAGATTCAGCGAGTCAAGTCGATATAGCTCGAAGGAGCTTGTTTAGTTAATCGGTCCCTTAGACCAAGGTAGGGCCACAAAGACCGTGTACCCTAGCCCTTGGCGGGACTGTGTGAGTGGAAGAATGTACGTATGTTTGTTATCATTATTGTTATAGTGTTTTGTTTAGATGACCAATAAGGTTACTGTTTCTTTCTTAACGTATTTTTCAATGTCAAGAAAATTATCTTTTATTATTTGTATGCTATATCTGACTTTTTGGCTCTTATTAAATATAAGCTATTTCTTTTTAGTTAACTTCTGTTTATTGATTGAGTAGCTAGTCATGTCAGATATTAGTATAAAGTTCCAAAGTTTCTCAAGCGAATTTGATTTCCTCTTTCCTTAAAACTTCCACGATTGCAATCTGTGTAACTTACAATATTACATGCTTAACAATTTATTAAGGAAAGGTGAATTAATCTTTGTCTTGTATGGGCCCGGGCAAAGATATGTTAATTTAAGCATCTCTATATTTTCAACTCAAGGTAATTATAAACAACATTGGTATGATCCAGCACGAACACGCGAGTGGTACGATGCAATTTTTGGTTTGCAGAGCGTGGTGCAGTTTTTGGTAGCAGTGAGAGTGGTTCGGTGCAAAAGTGTTAAAAGTTATTAATATATAATTAATTCTTAAGAGTAGTTCAAAACTCTGCTTTTAATTACATTTTAATTTTAATCTTAAAATATGATCATGCTGAAATGTAATTAGAATTCCTTTAACATATTTTTTTATAAAATGTCTAAAACAATTTTTGGATTTGATCTACCATCCAAATAACATTTCAGTGGTTTAACAGTGTAATATTTACAATTTAGCCTATAAAATTCCTTAAGGTCTAAGGCCTACTGCCAGCTGGCAGGATAGCTCGTTTATACTCCGCAGGACATCTAATTCCGGGAAGCAATTTTTCCATTTTTTTATGTTCACTTCTGTAGGCATTTAATGTCCCGATAGTTACAGAGATTTAATTAATGTTAAGCTAAGTTCTTATGTTTATTTTTATAATAATTTGTGCTAAAAGAATGTTTACTAAATAATGAAAATTTAACAAGTTTACAAAGAAAATCTGAATGCGTTTCTTAAATTCTTATTTTAGAAGCGCTTTGCCACCTATGATCATATTACGTACATTTAGGCTCGAATCTATGAACGCATTAGACCGTAAAAGTCGTTCTCTGCTGAGAAAGTTGTATCCAAATACGTTTTTGCGTACTCAAAAATATGTTCATGCGATAATAATTGTTGAAATTCCTAAGCTACCTGACGAGGTGACTGTAGGAGAGAAACGAATCGTGAGAATCCCGATGGGAACCGATGGTAACCGATGTACTTTGAAACCTTGCTGCTTTATCCAAGATGTCGGACCTTGAAGACTTCGATCTTGTTTTCGGTATACGCGGAGAAGAGGAATTTGATAGTCTACCAAAGAATTCAACTGGAAGAACAGGAGAATCGGCGTAATATTGTGCGACGCAGACGTCGTTGTATACGGTATTATTTGCGGTAAGCTTAAATGTGTTCTTCTAGCACACGAAAATAACGGAAGTGGTTTTATCGCTGAGAATTCTGGGTAATTTCTTGCCAATATTACGAAAACGACGACTTTCATGCATGACCAGTTAGTGGGTAGCTAATTCGATCTTTGCACTTGCTCACGGTGAATCAGCTCACCAATGATTGGAAGTAATTTGAGTCGAGAATAATTTATTTACATGCGACCCTTAATGCTTTAATTATATTTTTTAAAGATTTTGCGAAATGGTGAATATGAGGGAATGGGTCATGAAAATTAAATTCCAACCCATCATATGTATTGACCACTCAGGGAAACCAATAAAAAACTCAGGTTCACTGATACTGGAGTTTGAACCCGGGTTCTCCCGAGTACTAATCTGAAGCACTGCCGCATGAACCAACTCGCTTGGTTTCATCTACTGTTTCAGATCGTTTATAATTTACTAAAAAAATTACAAAGATTTGAAAAATCACAATTTGAGGCAATGAAGTAATTATGATGATCTTGTAGAAGATATCCTGGCTGTTGGCAGTGGTCTTGAGGCTTGTAGTTGCCCGACGTTTCGCCAGAGACCGCGCAGAGAACACGTCGCGGATAAATGTATAAATAGGGCAGGTAGTTGACAAAATTGCTAGTTTCAAGACAACCTTTCAGGATGCCGGACGCAGTCTCTGGCGAAACGTCGGGGAACTAGAAGCCTTAAGACCACGGCCAACAGCCCGGAAATCTTCTACAAGATCGTCATAGTAACCCCGGCCGTGAAAGCCTAAGTCAGTGAAGTAATTGTTTGTGAATAAAATTTTTAAAATTGCCATAAATTTTAATTGAAATATTTAATAGATGATAGCTGATAGTTAAAAATTAGTAGTGGACTATATGTTGAAAATTGTTTAAATATATTCATTTACACCCTTAATTTGTAAATTGTTTCTTAATCCATTTGCTACAAGTTTAAATGCTCAATGCTTTTCCCCAGAAACCGGATTTAAGTTACCGTAAATTATATTGTATATTTTCAGATATTCAAAACAAACAAAATATAACGTTACTTGAGATAACAACAAGGTGTGAAGGCCAAAACACATTCCTCTACTATTCATAAATGTTAACAAAAGATTACCCTTCCAAGGGATGTACAAAATATATAAACAGCAGAGTTTAAGCGAGTGTACCTCGTCTTCTGAGTTCAAGGCCATTTAAACTGCCGGCGAGTCTATCACGTCTTTTGAGGCGAATGGGTTAATAAGTGTATATTTACCTAAATTATTTTAATCCTACAATGTATATCCAATTTTAACACCTTGTTCTCTATAGCCTACCCGAGTTGTGAGGACCGAATATAAAAATATTGTTCTTCTTGTATCTTGTAAGCCCATGTTTCCCTTAACAGAGATTTAGCGGTGCGGTTACTCACTAAATGTCTTTCGCAATAAGTGAATGATCGATCGTTTATTCATAATCCTACCAATTTCTTTGTATCTTTTATTCATGTGTGATCATATAATCTTTGGATTGCATTTGATTCTCTGAGTAAAGTGAATATACACTTCGTATATGTCCGATGATTCCTTCATCTAACCCTCTACTAATGCAATTTGAATTTTATTTCATTTATCGCTCCTTAATTCTTTGATTACTCATTTGTGGAGAGGCTGAGTGATAGCTCTGCATTCATTGAATATAACAAAAACTTAATCAAATAACTAGAACATTTAGAGAGTTTTAAAAAGTAAGGGAATAAAAAATATTTTTCCTTCAAAAAACATAAATCACTCATTTCACATCTCTTTTATATGAGATCCTATCAACCATAGAGCATAGAGGTTAATTTTATAGAATTATTTATAAATAAATGTTAATACACGTAATCAGGGAAAAGTACGTGAGGAAAATATAATGAATAAATTATGATTGCCTGATAAATTAACTTCATAAACAGTGGATAAAATAATTGTGATGATGGAATTCACATGGATCCCGAAAGCATTTCATCATCGTATACGTCTACGATAGCATTGTACCGAAATCACCTTTTCGGTACGTAAAACTACGTAATACTACGCAACTACTACGTCATCGTGTCTTCATCCTTCAGTGATCTTATAGAACAGTGCCAAATTCCTATCTTCGTTGTCCCCTCTCCTACATACCTCCCCCTTCCTTCTTTATGCGCCCCGCCGTATTACTGCGTATCTTCCCCTTGCTAGTGAAGTCCTCAAATAAGCTGTGCACGTGAATATCAGTGTCATCACCAGTTTTGGTTTTGTCGGAGTAAAGTCGATAGTAGCTCGAAGGAGCTGCTTGGTTAATCAGTTCCATAAGCCACGGTAGGGCCACCAGGACCGTGTACCCTAGCCCTTGGCTGGACTGGAGGTGAGTGGATGTATGTACGTATGTTATTATTATTATTATTATTATTTATGTTATTGGCTTTTGTTTGGATGACCGATTAATGTTATTAGTTTCTTTCATAACTTATTTTTCAATGGTCAAGAAGATTATCTTTTGTTATATTAATTGTATTTAATTTATCTGACCTATGACTCTTATTAAAGTTAAATTATTCTTAGTTAACTTCTGTTTACTAATTGCGTAGCTAGTCATGTTGGGTATTGATATAAATTCCAAAGCTTTCTCAAGCGATTTTAATCCCCTTTTTCCTTCTAGCTTCCACGATTATAATACTGTTTACCATACAGTACTACATGTTTAATAATTTACTAAGGAAAGGTGGATAAATCTTTGCCTTCTATGGGCCCGGGCAAAGGAATGTTGATTTAAGCACTCAATACTTTTCAAACTCAAGGTAATTATATAAAGATTGGTACGAGCCCGTAAGAACAACCGCGAGTGGTTGCAAAAATGTTAGCAGAACGCAGGGTGCAATTAATGCTAGCAGAGCGTGGATACAGCCTAAAATAAAATGAATCAAATGTTGATCTTGAAGAAGATTTTTCGGGCTGTAGGCCGTTGGTCGTGAGGCTTTGTAGTTCCCCGACGTTTCTGCCAGAAGACTGCGTCTGGGCATCCTCAAGGGTTGTCTTGAGGCCGTGGTTCGTGAGGCTTGTAGTTTCCCGACGTTTCGCCAGAGACTGCGTCTGGCATCCTCAAGGGTTGTCTTGAGTCTTTGTAGTTCCCCGAACATTTCGCCAGAGACTGCGTCTGGCATCCTCAAGGGTTTGTCTTGAGTCTCAAGGATAACCCTTGAGGATGCCAGACGCAGTCTCTGGCGAAACGTCGGGGAACTACAAGCCTCACGACCACGGCCTACAGCCCGAAAATCTTCTTCAAGATCATCATAAGCAACTCCGGCCGTGAAAGTCTACTTGAATACATGAATCAAATGTGTTTTACTTTGTTTAATATTCTATATGTTTTGGGTCACTATAGAAACATACAAGTTACCAATTTTATCGTAACATACAATTTAAGGCCTCAATGAATAAATTAAATTATATGGTGAGTATAGGCTTTGAATGTGTTTCAGCTTACCAGGCGATTGCTGACAACACATCTACATGTGCTATTTATAAGAGTTTGGGCCATGATCCAATTAGTATATAATATATATCACTTAGCTCAGCGTATAAGTTTATAAAATATATAGTAGAACCCTCATACTTATACTCTGTATATGGTCATTATATGTGGGGTAACACATGGTCATGTCGAATCCCCTTTGTCAAACTAGAGCCACTACTTGCAGTAATTATCCAAAATCCTCAAGAAACTGGATTAGGCGCGGTCCCATACTGGCCGAAATTTCATGAAAATTTTTTTCACATGTGGATTTGCACAAGCACGTGTCCCATATTCTGCGCAAAGTCATGATGCTTTAAACCGCTTCACTGAATTTTATTTAGCTTCCTCTGGAGGAATGGAAATTCATGTTAAGATGCACATATCACATTGGTTCTATGACCCTGCCATTTTAATAGGTTCCTTCTTCTTATACTTTCTTAATTTGTGGGATTTTCGTCCTGTTTATTTCCCAAATCACTCCTCGCAGGAAAAACGTATTGCATGCGCATCCACTGTCTATGGATCCATCTCTTGGGTGGTCTTCCTCTTGTTCTTCTCCCGTTCATTAGTCTATCTTCTTTATCCTCCTTTTGCAAGTCGGTTGTCTTCCATTCCTTCTATATGACCCTTTCAATATTTTCCTCTATCTATAATAAATTTGGTTATGTCTTGAATGTTGCATTTGTCGCTAATTTCTGTGTTGTGTATCTCATCAAATTATGTTTTCCCCTGAATAGTTCTTAAGATCTTCATTTAACATGTTCTTATTGTTTGTTTAGTTTTTGTTGTATCAGCCCTAGTCTCTGCACCAGTATACGATAACTGTTTTGATATGCGGATTGTATGCGATTTCTATTGACATATGTTGCGCCAAATTAAACCTTTCATATATCTTCGATATTTGTGCTGCTTTATCAGCTTGTTTTATTTACTTATTTTATTAAATTTTTAGTGTTGTGTTATTAATACACCTAAATAATTAAAAACTGATACTTGTTCTACGATGTTTCTTTCCACTTCTAATTTGCATCTTACTGATACTTTTGATATTGCTAAGCATTTAGTCTTATTCGTATTAATTTCTCATATTGTATTTTCTGGCATTTATATTAAATTCATGTAGAGAACCTTCGTAAATTACCTTCAGATTCTGAAAGGAACGACATCATTTGAATATCCTAGATTTAGTAATCCTAGAAATATAAGAATAATGAATTTGTTGATTAATTTACTTCTAAAATACAGATTTTATTTTATTTTATGCAGCATATGTATCCTGTACAAATCAATTGTATAATCTCGAATCTCCTAATAATTGTAAAAAATAATTTTATTTGCTTCTGATTTTGACTTGTTTTAAATGTTGTTCTATGATATTATGTAGCTCGGAGTTCATTATCTTGTACCAGTGTTTTATTTGCATCATTATATGTGAGTTTTTGTTTTTCAAATTAGAGAGTATAAAACAGGTGGCTGTACTTTTTTTTTAGTCAGTTCGTTTATAAAATCTCTTCATTAATCATCTTTTCTTGACGTTAGTATGTAACATAATCCTATTGACAATGCTCGAGGTTTGGTCACGAGTTCTGTCACCTGCAGCTAGCATGGAAGTGATATTCCAAACTTGGAAGTTGATTTTTTACAGTTACTTCATAGTAATCTTGTTGATTGGATCATCTAATCATTATAACTTCTTCCACAGCCACCTGTTTTATTACTAATCCTCTAACAACAAGTGGACTTAGAATTGCAAAATAATTCTCTGTGATTTTCATTTAAATAAATTTATAATCAAGGAACGTATTTCTGTCAATTACAAATGTTAGAAATATGTAAACATAATGAGCCCTAAAAAATGTTTAAATATAATCCAAAATAACAAATATATGATCCCATAATTTTATTATTTGTCCAACATTTCATACTCAAGAGATTGAATCGGAACTAAAGACACGTCGCCTCATATAACAACCTGGACATGTTTTCGAGACATCCATCTTCACCATTTTCAACAAAGATCCGGTTGTTATATTGATAGGTTGTATGTCTTGTATATTATTTGCCACTACAATAGGGTATAAAATAGGCCTACGCGACACACACAGAAAAGTCAACACTACATTAATACAATTTTTTAGGATCAATATGAAATATACGTTATATTTCTACATTTGGGGACTCGGATAGTGGTAAAAAAAATGGTCAATGTTTCCTGAAATTATATCCAAGTGAGAAAACAAAACGGGAGGCGATTCAATATCTTAATAAATTACTTCATATTGTTACATCCTTTCAATCATTTATTAAGTTCGTACTTATTCCATGTACATTTATAATTAATTTAAGTATTTCTGTGATTTATTAATATATTTTTTGTAGGATTACTCAAATTTTAAAAACAAAAATAGATACGCCTTGTGAATAAAAATAAACCAAAATAATTGTATTCACAGCCCATCTAGTTGGTTAAGGTACTAGCTACAAGCTGAAATATTGCGGGTTTCATTTCCGGAGGAATAAGGATCTGAATATTCTGGTGGCACATTGTCCTGGGTTTTATTCAGAGCCTCAAACGAGCAGACATACCAAACGTATGCTCCAGGGAGACGGAAGGTGGTCTTTATGCGGAGCTGACAACCCGATTTGCATCTAGTACGGATTTTCTAGAAAAGTGGGAGCCTTAAACCCCTACTACTTCAAAGGTCTCCTAAGACGTAGAATACGATAATTTTAACTATACCTTTTTACATATAAAGTGGAATTAATGCATTCCATATTATGCTGAACATAAGCAAAATAATATTTATTTATAACATACAAAAAATATTTTTTATAATTTTATTATCTTGACATCAGTTTTAACTTGCCAATGAAGTATCTTTTAATAATAAAAAGGCATTAAAAGTTACATAAAAATTCTACTTTATCGTGAATTAAACCGAAATTTGACTGATATCAATAAAATGTTTGTGACTTCTAAGGTAAAATTAAAAACACTCAGTTTTCGTCAGAAAAGTTGTATACATGTTTTACATATTTGAACTCAGTATGACTTAAGAAAGAAAGATTGATAAGACATAACCGTCATAAGAGTTCAGGAGGTCCAAACACCGTTGGGAATCAACTCGAGTGAAATTTTATCTGGTTTCCCTCAGTCGTCTGGGCAAATCTTAAATTTGAATTTCATCACTAGCGTTCATTTCATCAAGATCACTACTTAGTGTAATTTAAATTAATTCAGTGATCTTATTTCATTCACATACGGTTTTAACATCTAAAGTCATACAGCGTCAGTTTTTTCATTTAGGCCTGTTTATATGATTATTGTTATTATTATTATTATTATTATTATTATTATTATTATTATTATTATTATTATTATTAGAGCAGCAAGATGTTCAAAATTAGACAAAATAAGAAATACTGTCATAAGAGAAAAAAATGAATATTGGTTATTCAATAGTAGATTATATACGGTATAAGCAATTAAATTGGTATGGGCACATACGACGAATGCAAGAAGAAAGATTACCCAGGAAAACATTGGAATTGTGTCCACCTGGAAGGAGGAGAGGAAGACCTCGAAAACTCGTGGATGTAGGAAATAAGAACTGGAATGAGAGCAAGAGGACTGGAAGGCATGGATTGGATGGAGACAGACGAGTGGAGAAGACAAATAACTTTAGGCAAAGAAAGATGTGTAAACATTAAAATTCTGTATATAAATAATAATAATAATAATAATAATAATAATAATAATAATAATAATAATAATAATTATTATTATTTTATTATTATATATTATTATTATTACTATATTATTACTACGAATTATTATTATTATGATTATTATTATTATTATTATTATTATTTATTATTATTATTATTATTATGTTTATGTGCTATGAGTGGAATCTGATTATAATAAATTGTCAAATTTAGAGCTGTAGGTCTATTTATTGTTTTGTACATCCCTCTAGAATTGCTCAGCCAGCGTATCCGGCAACTTGGTATTCCCTTAAGTTCACAATCCTGTGCTATCCATAATTCATTGATAGCATGTTCAATACTATTAAAACGTGTATTTTAGGTCGTTGTGCTTGTCCAGTGTAGATATGGTTTTAATAGAAATGAGGATGGCACATATTTACAGCAGGGCGTTGTAAACTGTAGGGCCTACTGCCGATGAGCCTACAGTCGAAGCCGGAATGACTAATGCTATTCATTCACATTAAACATTTGCATTTTGTTCGTCGTAATAAAGTGTATTGGGGAATCTGAGAAATGTGTTTCGATATTTAGTACACAGCTGTAGAAATAATCAATCCGATTTTCACTGATATACTTTAGGGATCCATTGCTGTTATTTTATTTTATTTTTTGCTCGTAACTTAAGTTTATGAACATTTGTTTCCCAAACTGTCGTTCAATGATTCCACCTAACTTGTTATATTTCTGTAATTTTAAATGTAGCCTATATATCTTTTTTTTTGTTTTTGTTTTAGAAAGTCTCAAGTTAATTAAATTCGAATACTTGGACATTCATAATAATACTGCCTGAGGGGCAGGTCTTTCACTGCAATCATAATATTTTCATACTATGCTTTGGCAGCTTTAATAGGGAATTATAGGTGTGGTAGTTATCCACACCGGTGAAGGATGATGATTGATGATGATGATAAGGATGATGGTGATGGCCGGGTGATTTTCGGGGTTCGTTGGGCCCTAATATTCCTGAATTTGTCTTACAGATAAGGAAAAACTCCGAAAAAATCTCAACCAGGAGCCTGTCCCGACCGGGAATCGAACCCGGGCCCCCTGCATGACAAGGCAGTACGCTACCTTAACACCACAGCGGTGAACGAATACTTGGATAAATGGTGTGTAGTATTTATATATTTAATTTCGACCGCATCGCCGGTCATCTTACCAAAGTGATGTTTAGAATGAAGCGTGGAATGAGTTAATGTTTTTGTGCATGTTTGTAATGCATATTTGATGATCATGAATTAGTGATGAACTTTTATAAGATTCGTGATATGTTCCGTTGAGGTATTATTCAAAATTAAAGTGTAAAATTATGAAATATTTACCTAAAATGTCCCTCTCCTCAACTTTATTAGTTATTTATCTCTAACGCTACAGATAACTAATAAAGTTGAGGAGACGGACCTTTTTGGTAAATATTTCATAATGTTGTACTTTAATGTTTAATGATGAAGAGAAGGTGAAACTTACCACCAGCACATAGTCCAAGGGAACCGCCAGTCTTAACGTTCCAATCCAACGTACCAATCGCTGACAACAGTGCCATAATACGTCACAGAGGGACTTCGTAAACTAAGCTAGTTCTTCAGCATATGGCATTTACGGTCTGAGTTTGGTGGTTTAGGGATTTTTTCTAATTAAATCGTATGATAACACAATTGTGAAGATTATTTTATTATATGGGGGCACGCCGTAGCGTAGTGGTTAAGATTACTGCGCTACAAGCCAGAAGGTCGCGGGTTCAAGTCCCGGTGGGGTCAGAATTTTTAAACTGACCCAAACTTTCTGGCGGGCACTATGGTCCTGGGGTCGACTCAGCCTCTAACTGAATATGAGTACCAGACGCTTGTTCTGGGGGTAAAGGCTGGCCGTCGCGCAGGGCTAACAACCCGACTGACATCAAGTGCCGATTGTCTAGAAAAAAAACTGGGAGCCTTAACCTCCTACTACCCCAAGGACCTCCTGAGGCCTGTCGTGGGATCACTTTACTTTACTTTTTATTTTATTATATGGTGCGGAAACATGGACGGTCGAAGAAAAACACAGAAAGAAATTATTAGTCACAGAAAATTGACTTTTTAAGAAGATCGGCAAGAATGTCAAAATTAGACAAATACTACAATAAAATAAAATAATGAATGTAAAAAAGAATATTGTACAAGAGATTGAAGAAATCCAACTAAGATGGTATGGACGATATAAGGAGAAGAAGGGACACCAGAAAACAAACAAAGAAAGAGGCAAAAGGATACCTCCGGAAAAAGGAACGGGGGAGACCAAACCCAACGTGAATAAAGGGAATTCAAGACAACATGAAGAAGATAAATGACAGAAGCAGACACGCAAGACCGGGAAGTCCGGAAAAAATACTCGTATATTTTGGTTGAGGATACCTGTGTAAATGACAGAAACAATCCTTAAATAAATGAAAAAAATCGTAAGAATCCAGTTACGTTAAAATAAAACAAATATGTCGGTCGCTAGAGCGACTTTGAAATTACGGCTTTCTATGGAACCCGAACCTGCTAATCATAGTCAGGTAGTAAACGTGCTACTATCTGAGCTATCGTGATAGACAAATAAATGAAATTACTATAGTTTCATTCGCATGTTACGGTGGTATAGGCTATTCGCTGGAGTCCCTACCTTTCAGGTGGCCCGTGATCGATACCCGGTCGAGTGGGAATGTCTCCACTTGACTCTGGGTGTGTTTTCTATTTTTGTTGAAGAAATAAAAGTAAACAGAATAGTAAGACATTAAACAATATAAATAACTAACTCACTGGCACTATCGAACCCGTAGGTCCATGGCCGGGCGGACATAAGCTCTCCATACATCCCTATCGTGAGCTAGTGTTTTCCAATCATTCTCTGTATAATCTACTTACCTCAAATTATAGTTACTGTTAATATCCCACCTCATTCTTGGTCTACCAATTGGGCGTTTTCCCTCTGGTTTTCCTATAAGAAGCTTCCATACACGTCTTTCATTCCCCATTCGTGCAACATGTCCTGCCCATCTCACTCTACGAGACTTAACTGTTCTTATTATATCTGGCTTCCTATAAAGACCCGTAGTTCAGTGTTATTTAGTCTTCTCCATTCACCTGTCAGTTCATCTCTCTTTGGTCCAAAATTTCCTAAGAATTTTATTCTAAAATTCCTCCTTTAAAGTGCGAGTCCAGGATTCGCATCCATGTAATATAACTGGTAGAATCCATCCATCCATCCATCATCCATCCATAGTAATTCTTGCCGAAGGCAGGTCCTTCACTGTAATCATAGCATTTTCATGCTAATGCTTGCAGCTTTACTAGGGAAATTTTAGGTGTGGTACTTCCCGTTGCTTTCCACACCGTGAAGGATATGCTGATGATGATGGTAATGATAGGATGATGTGATGGCCATATATTTCGGGACCGTTTAGGCCTTCAAGTTGCCTGACATTTGTATTCAGGTGATGAAAACTCCGATAAAAAGCCTCACTCAGAAAATCTGCCCCGAGAGGGGTTCGAAACCGGGCCCGCTGCGTGACAACGCAGCACACTACCTCGACACCACAGCGGTGGACTACTGGTAGAATAATAGTTTTATTTATTTTCTTTTAGTTTAACGTTTTTTGAAAGGAGTTGGGACATAAAAAATGCCTGTAATGCATAATAGCACGCACTTGCAGAGTTGAGCCTATGTTTAATTTCTTAAACAATATAAATAACGAACAAAATGGGGAAAATAGTCAGAACGATGAAGAAACTTGAGGTTGAAAAGAAACTCTATTTTGTTTTGTTGTAAGAGAATAACCAAATTTGTAAGATTATAAATATACTTGTTTACATAAGGAACAGACAGACAGGTAAAACAGATAGAGACATAAACGTGTGGATACAACAAAGGAAGGATTGATGAAGTGTAGTGCATTTTCGTAAGTTAAATTAACTTATTAAAGTAGGATACTCGTGCTGTTGACAAATTGTAGGCGTAGCTCTGTAATACGCTGTGTGGGTGCTAATGTTCATCATATATTCACAATGTATATCACCTACGCATATGCATTCTAACCGTATATAAGTTCTGCCGCAAACTATCAGTGTTTATCTTATCCATGAATCTAATATTTCTGTATGATTTTGTTATTCATTGAGATTTGTTTCGCCCCACCTGAAGACAAAGATAAAAAATCTAGTAATAAGCGTCATGAATATAGTACATATCAATAGTGTGTTTTATTATTAAATAGGAACCACAGCTGTTTTTATTTGCAAATATGGAGTTACCTCTAAAACTATTTGAATGTTCCCGGTAAAAATAAACATAAACACTAACTTCATATTTCATAATAATAATAATAATATAATAATATATAATAATAATAATAATAATAATAATAATAATAATAATAATAATAATAGTCATAATAGTATAGTAATAGTAATAGAGTAGTTAATATAATAGTAAATAGCACTAGGAATAGTAATAGTAATAGTATATTAATAGTAATAGTATAGAATAGTAATAGTAATAGTAATAGTAATAGTAATAGTAATAGTGAATATTAATAGTAATAGTAATAGAATCGTAATAGTAATACGTCATAGTAATAGTAATAGGTAATTAGTAATAGTAATAGTATAGTAATTAGTATAGTAGTAGTATAGTGTAGTACTAGTAATAATAGTAGTAGTAATAGTAAAAAATAATAGTAATAATCATAAATAAGTAATGCTTTCTTTAGTCTGGCCGAGTTAAGGCCATAAGGCCTTCTCTTCCACTCAACCAGCACAAATAGAAATATATTTGACAAATATAGATATACACTATACTAATTATAAACAGTTAAATATATATACATTAAATCTAGCAATGTAAATTTCATGTACAAACAACATTTTATACGATAATAACAATAATAATACTTATGATAATAATGACAATAATAATAATAATAATTAATAATAAAATAGGGGGCACGCCGTAGCGTAGTGGTTAAGGCACTGAGCTACAAGCCGGAGGGTCGAGGGTTCAAGTCCCGTTGGGGTCAGAATTTTTAAACTGACCCAAACCCTCTGGCGGCACTATGGCCCTGGGGTCGACTCAGCCTCTAACGGAAATGAGTACCAGACGCTTGTTCTGGGGATAAAGGCGGCCGTCACGCAGGACTGACAACCCGGCTGACATAAAGTGCCGATTGTCTAGAAAAAATGCGAGCCTTAACCTCCTACTACCCCCCAAAAGGGCCTCCTGTGGCCTGTAGTGGGATCACTTTACTTTATATAATATATAATATAATAGTATAAATATGATAAATTATACGAGGAACACCAATTAAATATATACCTTACACTGGATAATAATGAAGTCGAGGTTAGAGCAAATGTAAATTTAGATTTCTTTTAAAAGATACCAATGCCCGGCAGTCCCTTATTTCTTGTGGTAGGGAATTCCAGTTGCGAGAAGTGAAGATGGTATATGACATGGAGTGATTTTTTTTTTATTTATTATTCTACTGCATGCTCCATTACGTGGAGTAATACTACATGCATTGTGGTGACATGGAGTGATGTGATGTCCTATGTTGCGGTATATTAAGCAAGAGACTATGTTGTGATCTTGTGTTTAAGTTTGTACACATTGTACACACATACTACACTATTCAATACAACCCTTATTTCTTCATTGTGTATTAACACAACTGGACGATATGACATCAACAAAATGTTTCAAATAACACTTCTTGTGTGGACGTAAGTTAAAATCACTAAAGTACTTCGGTTTACGAAAAGAGTTAAAATGATTCGTAAATACATTCATTCATTCATTTTGAGAATTTTTCACATCATTGAGAGTTTTTCTCCAACAATCTTAGT
Organism: Diploptera punctata; assembly: GCA_030220185.1. Taxonomy (NCBI): domain Eukaryota; kingdom Metazoa; phylum Arthropoda; class Insecta; order Blattodea; family Blaberidae; genus Diploptera; species Diploptera punctata. The sequence goes on from JASPKZ010009942.1 coordinate 21,920, forward strand.
AATTAAAATGATATTTTTTTTTAATAGGCCTACATAAAATGTCTAGGGAACTTATAGACATATCAGTTTGCAACAAACATTCACAAATTTCCTTAATTAAAGTTCTCCATCATCTCTGTCCTCTGTGCCTTCATTCCGTTACACCAAATATTCATAATTGAATGTTGGATGTTATTAATCCAGGTGGTTCTTGGTCTTCCTTTTCTGCTCCTTCTTTCAATTTTCTTGCATAAACGCCTTTGGTAGTCTTTTCATCCTGCATTCTTCTTACCGTGTCCATAGGCTATCATTTTAGCCTTCTGTGTTCAATCTCGTCCATTATACTTCTTTCTGCATGCATCCAATTTATAATTCTGTATTTCTATTTTTTTTTTTCAGTCGAGATTGTCTGGGAGCTCTTCTCCAAAAAATCCATTTGAACTGCAGTTATTCTGTTGGCATGTTGTTGTGTCATTGTCCAAACTTCCGATCCATGTAACATTATACTTTCTAGGATGGACTTACAAAACAGTTTGTTTTGTTCTGTTAATGATGTTTTTAACTCCATAGTATAGAGGTTCAATCCATTATACTTCTTTCCTGCATGCTATGCCGGCGGTAGCATTGCTGCCGATAGGGTTACCCATGCTGGACTGGTCGAAGGTGATAAGCCGACGAAAAAAAGTTTGAACAGACGGGTGAATGGAGAAGGCTACATAACAATGAACTACATGGTCTTTATAAGAATCCAGATATAATAAGAACAGTTTAAGTCTCGTAGACTGCGATGGGCAGGACATGTTGCACGTATGGGGAATGGGATACTTGCATGGAAGCTTCTTTGTAGGAAAGCCAGAGGGAAAACGCCCTAGTTGGTAGACCAAGAATGAGGTGGGAGAATAACATTAACTATGGTTTGAGGGAAGTAGATTGTACAAGGGAATGATTGGAAAGCGTTAGCTCAGGATAGGGAGGTATGGAGAGCTTATGTCCGTGCGGCCATGAACCTACGGGTTCGATAGTGCCAGTGAGTAAGTAAGTTATACTTCTTTCCGCATTCATCCATTTTCTAATTTCTGTATCTCTAATTTTTTTCAGTCGAGATTTTCTGGCAGCGCTCTCTCCAAAAATCCATTTCAACTACAGTTATTCTGTTGACATGTTTGTTGTCATTGTCCAAACTTCCGATCCATATAACATTATAGTATGGACTTACAAATTAGTTGTCTTGTTCTGTTAATGATGTTTTTACCTCCATAGTATAGAGTTTAATCCATTATACTTCTTTTCGCATTCATCCATTTTCTAATTTCTGTATTTCTAATTTTTTCCTGTCGAGATTTTCTGGCAGCTCTTCTCCAAAATTCATTTCAACTGCAGTTATTCTGTTGGCATGTTGTTTTTGTCAATGTCCAAACTTCCGATCCATATAACATTATACTTTATAGGTATGGACTTACAAATTAGTTGTTTTGTTCTGTTAATGATTTTTTACTCCATAGTATAGAGTTTAATCCATTACACTTCTTCTTTCTGCATTCATCCATTTTCAAATTACTGTATTTCTAATTTTTTCTTGTCGAGATTTTCTGGCAGCTCTTCTCCAAAAATCCATTTCAACTACAGTTATTCTGTTGACATGTTGTTTTGTCATTGTCCAAACTTCCGATTCATATACATTATACATTATAGTATGGACTTACAAATTAGTTGTTTTGTTCTGTTAATGATTTTTTACTCCATAGTATAGAGTTTAATGCATTACACTTCTTTCTGCATTCATCCATTTTCAAATTTCTGTATTTCTAATTTTTTCTTGTCGAGATTTTCTGGCAGCTCTTCTCCAAAAATCCATTTCAACTACAGTTATTCTGTTGACATGTTGTTTTGTCATTGTCCAAACTTCCGATTCATATAACATTATACATTATAGTATGGACTTACAAATTAGTTGTTTTGTTCTGTTAATGATTTTTTACTCCATAGTATAGAGTTTAATCCATTACACTTCTTTCTGCATTCATCCATTTTCAAATTTCTGTATTTCTAATTTTTTCCTGTCGAGATTTTCTGGCAGCTCTTCTCCAAAAATCCATTTCAACTGTAGTTATTCTGTTGACATGTTGTGTCATTATCCAAACTTTCGATCCATATAACATTATACTTTCTATAAATTAGTTGTTTTGTTCTGTTAATGATGTTTTTTTACTCCATAGTATAGAGGTTAACATACCTATGGTTTTTATTCCATTACTAATCCTTTTTGCTATTTTTTTATTTGTTGTTCCATCTTTCTCTATAGGACTAATTGATCCCAAATAACAAAAACTATCGCTCTTCTTTATCTTTACCCCATCAACATATAATATTCATCTGGGTCATTTGTTAAATACTCTGTTTTGTTTTTGTTGTTTTTCAAACCTCATTTCTGATATGTTGTTGACAACTGATTAAACATATAATTTGCATCTTCTCCATCCTGAGTTATACAATTATCTCATCGTTAGCAAAAAGTAAGTGATGTAGATATCTTGTTTCTGTTAATTCTAGTCCTATTTTTGCACACTTATGTAACCATTCTACTAAACAAATGTCTATATATATATTTTAAACAGTGTTGGTGACATCGGGCATCCTTGTAACAATATACTCTCTAGTATTTTTTTTCAAATTACGCATGATACATGTTAGAATGAATCATAGATTAAAAACTGCACGACTAAAGATTACAAACTATATCGGTTGTTATCTATACTCTTCTTTCGCATCTCCGACTACCTCTATTGGCATTAACATGCATTTTTTATTGGAAATATACTGACATCGTTCGCCGCTACCACTTATTTTTTTTATCGTGGTAAATACCTTGAGTTACGTTTCGTTAGATATGTTTAGGTTTAGTTTGGGTCATTAGGTTAGTTATTTTTAGTTTATGTTACGAAATTTGCCTTGAGTTAGGTAATGTTTGTTTTAATGGTGGAATTGTAGACAGCGATACCGAGTGAGCCAAGGTGACGAGCCATAAACGAAAAATTTCATAACTGACAATTCCGCTTTTAACAATAAATTGGACGCCGTTATGCATCAACCGGCTAAGCGCCTTTTTAAAAATTATATTTTCATATCATCCTTTGCATTGGTTCATGAAGTAAGTGTATGCACACTTTTAGCGCCAAATCTTTAAATATAGCCTCATTCCATTCCATAGTGTTCTGGGGCAGATCTTTCACTGCAATCATAGCATTTTCATGCTATGCTTTGCAGCTTTACTAGGGAATTGTAGGTGTGGTAGCTTCCCGTTGATTTCCACACCTGTGAAGGATGTTGATGATAAGGATGATGGTAGCCGGGTGATTTTCGGGGACCGTTGGGCCCTAAGCTTCCTGACATTCGTCTTACAGGTGAGGAAAAACCCCGAAAAAACCTCAGCCAGGAGCCTGTCCCGACAGGGAATCGAACCCGGGCCCGCTGGCGGGACAAGGCAGCACGCACCGCTACCTCTCGAGAACGCAGCGGTCGTAGACATATATATATATATGATTCTGTAACACAAACAATCCTATAAGGTCTGCTGACCTCGCATCCTCATGTATATTTACAAATGTCGTCGAGCCAGTAATGGAGTCATATTTAGTAAACATGTTGGATTCCCCAGCCATTTTAAACTGGTTTTCTCGACCTGGAAATCGCTTCTTATCAACTCAAATTCCTCGTTACGCTAGGAGGGGCACCGGTTCCATACACTGACATATAATCCATATAAAAAATCTTCATATTTGGTATATGATTGTAATATATCATCTTACTTTCATATAGTTTTAATGAATTATATAAATATGTTAATATATTAACATTTAAATGTATTTATCATAAGTAATGCCACGAGTGATTTCCAATTTATCTAGAGAATTTGGAAATCAAGAGTGGCATTTGTTAGGACTATTTAACGAATAACATTAAGCTGTTTACTCACAAATCATTATTTAACTATAGTTATTTTAAAATAGTTATATATTTAATGTAAAACGGCGATGTTTTGAAAACAAACTGAGAAACGATAGGTACGCTTCTACTGCTTCTTTTTGTTTATCACTGCAAACCAGATCATACTATTTGTTGGCAAAGGAACGCAATATTGTAAGGAGGAGCTTTCTTTAATATGGTAATTATAACACTGATAAATATTGGTGTTGAAACACGACTCTGATTGGTTGTAAAATAGAAATCATTGAAATGTGATTGGTCATTGACTCCCATTTGGGGCATGAGTTAAATATTCTCTCAAAATTATTGTGATTAGGTATATACTCATATTAGAAACCTATTTCAATTATAGGTTTTCGGCACTTATTTCTTATTAAGATATAACATTTATACTTCCATGTGTTCGTATCAGGTATATGTTCATAAAATGACTCTAGAATTCAATTAAAAATATAAAAGTCAACTAAACAGATACCCAATACATTTACTAATTTCTCTACCGTAAGTGTCGCATTTTTAAATAAAAAGTAGTCAGTTTTAATTTCATACTTTTTTTTTATTTTTAGGATAAAATCTCTAACCCTTTTCTTTTGTTATTTTAAGTTTTGAAACAGCTTATACTTTACGCGTACTACCAGAAGTTGTTTTCTCATGAGCGGCAACTGTTTTTTATAAAAAGTGAGGGAGGGAAAGCAGACAAAAGCGAAACTGATTAACGTGACGTGGAAGCAAAGAGAATAGATTCCAACAGACGACACTCGACCTTGGATTTCATCAAACAAACGTCGCAAATCTTATACTTTCTTTTTATAAAAGTCTTAGGAATATTCACCAATCTCACATTTGCTAGAAAAAAAAAAACATTTCGTAATATCAGGTCTCAAACCTAATTCAGTAGGTTGTAATAAGTAGAGACCGGATGTTAGGGAAAATTCCCTGTAGTTATTACTTATTATAGATATTATAAAGGTGACTTCATATAAATTCATACCTACGACCTAACAATTGTTTCCATGAAGTTAATTTTGCATATAAATGCCTATTTCAGCTTACAATGCCTATAAATGCCTATTTGCCATTTTTTCTCGAAGTTAACATAGTACTTCAATGAAATTAATTAAAATGGACAAACTTCATGACACGTATCATTGCATAGAAGTTTTCAAGTGCTATTTTCATAAATTCTCTCTTAGAATATATAGGGTAAGAGTGGCAATAAGACAGTAATCTAGCAGGTAGATGGTTTCCACCTCAATGCACTCCCGCTAGGCGAAATAACAAGTACTCGCTACTTTGTTTTAAGGTAAGGCTGTAAAAATGTACGTTGCATTCCATTTTTGTAAGAGCTTACGGGTGTGAATCAAATATAAACCGGAAGTATTGTTTACAATTTGATTGAATTAACAAAAAAATACAAAACCACTCCCTCATTTTTCTACATAGTCTCCTGCATTTCCAACACACTTTTGCCATCGAGTTGGCAACTTTTTGATGCCGTCCTTGAAGAATGAGGTATGACGTGTAGTCAACCAGTTGCGCACGAACTCCTCTACCGCTGCATTGTCACCAAACCGCCTTCCTCCTAGGTCTTCTTTCAGTGGCCCAAACAAATGGTAGTCACAGGGTGACAAATCTGGACTGTAAGGACGATGTTCCATCCAGCGGTGTCCAATGCATTTTCTTCAGTTTTTCGTCAATTTTTTTTTGTTCCTGGCTGAGGAGCCGAGGAACTCACCTGGCAGACAATTTTCGGAATTTGATTTCATCACAGATGATGGCTTGAACACTTCCGAAGCTTATTCCAACGTGTGAAGCTATTTCAGAAATTGTTACGCGCCGATCCTCCTCAATAAGGTCCCGTACAGCACGAATGTTGTCTGCAGTGATGCTTGTTCGTTGCCGATTTTTGTGGGGGCTAATTTTCCACTGAATCCCGGCACGCTAAAATTTTTTTTAGCCAATCATACACCTCCGTCTTCGGAAGGGTTGCTTCCCTGAACTTCGCATGGAGCCTTCTCAAAATTTCAGAAGGTTTAGTGCCTTCTTTGGCCAAAATCTTAATAATAATGCGTTGCGCAACAGACGTGTGTACCTCTTGCTCGCTCATGGCGTACTGAAGCAAGCGGCCGCTCTTCGGAGTGCGACACATCAAGATCCCTACTCCAGACACCCCCACCAACTTCCTCTCCAAACCGCAACCTTTGCAGTTCGCTACCAGAGTCTCCAGATACAAATTCCGGTTTATATTTGATACACCCTCGTATTTTGAATTTTTAATGCCTATATTAATGATTTTTAGTGCCTTTTTGCCTGCCTATTTTGATTTTTTAAGTGCCTAACATCCGGACTCTAGTAATAATCATGGATGAACCCTTAAATATAAGATACTTATACTGATGCGAAAAACAGGAAAAAAATTATTGCTGTACACTCAGGGATATCAAAACCTCTTGATAATATAAACAGGTATTTCGGCAACATTGTATATTTATGTAATGTTTTCTGGTAGCTATTAACTAATTATTTCTCCTATATGGTGACTGGTCCACAGCTGTGGTCTAGAGGTAGGCTGTTGGCCTTGTCACCGCAGCGGGCGCCCGGGGTTCGATTCCCGGTCAGGACAGGCTCCTGGGTTGAAATTTTTTCGGGGTTTTTCCTCACCTGTATGATAAATGTCGGGAAGTTTAAGGTCCAACGGTCCCCTGAAAATCATCCGGCCATCATCCTTATCATTATCATCATCACCCTTCACCGGTGTTGAAAGCAACGGAAAGCTACCATGCCTATTAAGTTCATAGTAAAGCTGCAAAGCATAGAATAAAAATGCTATGATTGAAGTGGAAGTACCTGCTCTCGGGCAGAATTACTACATAATAGATGGTTACTAATATGTATTTAAACTGACCGCACGGCCAAGGCGAAGGACTTTGTAAACATTTAAAACAGACTGTTCATTGTTTCTGTAGATACGATAAATATATGAACAATTAAATCTCTAAAAATGTTACAAGTTTAATGAGTTTAATTCTCTCTGGAAATCGATACAAAATTTAAATGTATCTTAATGGCTCTGGGAGAATTCAGAGTGCGCAAAGTTCCAACCAGAACAACAATTTTATCGAATAAAAAATTGGAGATAGTTATCTCCAATCACCAGTGTTTGATCATTAGTGAAAGCAGAGAAAACAGAGACCTCTAAAGAGTCAAAGATTGCGTTGATGATGCATGAGGATGTTTATCGAAATAACCAAAAAAAAAAAATAGTTGCGCCTAAGAGGACCAGGAAACTGACTACTTAAACATAGCACATGATAAAAATATACAGGCTCACGAGCCATACTTACTGCATATAGAGCAGATATTGAAGAATATAGAGGGGAAAAATATTAATGTTGGATACGGGAGTCAAGAGGTAGGGCATTTTGAAAATGACTCTGACTATTTAAATCATGCTCCAAATGGAAGTCCATGACCAATCACGTTTCAATGAATTTTGATTTACAACCAATGATAGTCGTGTTTCACCTCGCCCTTTATTGATTTGTCTTTTATCAGCTCCTGCTTTTGTGATAAAGAAAGCTACTCCTTTTAATATTCTGAACAGATCAGAAATTACATTTCTCAACAAATACATTTAATATAGCAAACAATGAACAGATTCCTTGATTTTTACTGAGTTGCTTACTAAAAAATAAATTAATAACCTATAATGTTGATTACAATATACAGTTTGATGGGTGTTTCATTTTTCTCCACTAGAGTGCATTCTTATAATATGCAATACTATACTATTTGGTAATAGATAATATGATCAAGTTACAGTGAATATACATAACCTCACATTTCTGATTTGTTTTCAAACATCGCCGTTTACATTAAATATATAAATATTTTAAAATACCGGTAACTATATTTAAATATTGACTTTTGAGTAAACTGCTTAATTTTATTCGTTAAATAGTCCTAAGAAAAGCCACTCTTGATTTCCAAATCCTCTAGATAAATTGGAAATCACTCGTGGCATTACTTACGATAATTACTTCCAACCTAAGTTTCTTAACTAACTCCATGGAGCGTCAAGCCTAGACGGTCCTTGGCCCAACAACTGGATGATGGCCTCAGATCCATGTGTGTTAAACACAGAGGTGGACGTTCAAGTAAGATGAAATGAGGTTAGCATGTCGGGTTCCTCAGCCATTATAGCTAATTTTCTTAATCTGGAGCTGGTTCATACTGTAGCTACCCAAATTTCTCAAATCCTCACGATACTGGATGGAAAATGGTTCCATACTGGCCGAAATGCCATGGAGAACGTCTTCCCCACGAGGACTCATACCAATGCAAATCCTAGAGCTCTAATTCAAGGCATGATGCCTTAAATTGCTCGCGCACTGCGCATTTTATTTAATAAAATGTGTGTTCGTTTTTAATATTTCCTCACTATTGTCTAAATCATCAGCATATACCAACAACTGATTAATAGGCATTGGATTGTTCGTCCTCTTTATCAAACTACATCGTAGAACATTTTATTATTTCTACAGGACTTACTCTACAACCACCAGAATATTTAATTGGACTATTTAACTCATGCCCCAAATGAGAGTCAATGACCAATCACATTTCAATGATTTTTTATTTACAACCAATCACAGTCGTGTTTCGCCTAAAATTTACCAACTAAAGTTTATCATAATAAAAAAAGTACCTCCTTCTTAACAATCTGAATAGGTTATAGCATTATTTTGCAGTGACTGACCCTGCAAGAAATACGGCTACCAGATTATATATATAGTGCATGAATGTCGGCAGAAAGCGCATGCGATAGATAATATGAAAACATTTGTAACAATTGATTATACCACAAAAAAAAACACTGTTTGCACTTTCTTAAACGAATTATTTTCCAGGAAATGACGTTGCAGAAAATATAATTGTCATATTTACATCATAGGACATCAAATTAATTAATACCTATAACGTTGGTTATAAATTTCTCCACTAGGGTGCATTCTTAGAATATTTCGATCCTTTGACAATAAATAATATTATGATCTGGTTGCAGTGATGAACAAAGGAAGGAAATGAAGCGTACCAATCGTTTCTCATTTGTTTTCAAACATCGCCGTTTACATTAAACATATACATATTTTAAAATAAATATAGTTAAATAATGATTTGTGAGTAAACAGCTTAATTTTATTCGTTAAATAGTCCTAACAAATGCCACTCTTGATTTCCAAATTCTCTAGATAAATTCACTCCTCACTTCGTGAGTCGTGAATATGGATAATTTGTAAATCACTCGAGGCATTACTTATGAATATTGAATCACCTTATATACTAAATCGAATGTTACATTTATTGGTTGTCAGAGCTTGGCTAGGAACTAGTGAACGTATTCTGTTATGAGTACACATTAAACACGAACAAATAACAGGCTTGTATATTATAATGTACATGCACAACATATGTTATTATCTTCACGCAGAGAATTAAATCGCCGTGAAAGATAGAGTACTGTAGTTTTTGCAACAACTAAAATTACTGGTTTCTATTTCAACACATGTCGTAAAAATTAAAATAAATGCTGACCATAATTTCTATCCTAAATACTAGCACTATACTTGTACAATTAAATCAAGTCCTAACAGATGATTACATATGCCACTATTACGGAAATAACTGAGTTAAAACACCTAGCAAATTGGTTTCACAACTGATATTTAGTTTTTTTTTATACATATTATTTTACATGTTCAATTGTTTTGTTAGTAAGTAAGCTTATGCCTAATTTTCGTTTTGGTTCTATGAAGTTTACTTATTTGTGATATCTTTTAACTTTATAACTTTTTTTTCCTATTGGGGCACGCCGTAGCGTAGTGGTTAAGGCACTGCACAAGCCGGGAGGTCGAGGGTTCATGTCCCGGTGGGGTCAGGAATTTTAAACTGACCAAAACCTTCTGGCGGCAATATGCCCTGGGGTCGACTTAGCCTCTAACGGAAATGAGTACCAGACGCTTGTTCTGGGGTAAAGGCGGCCGTCACGCAGGGCTGACAACCCGGCTGACATCAAGTGCCGATTTTCTAGAAAAGTGGGAGCCTTAACCTCCTACTAGTCCAAGGGCCTCCCGAGGCCTGTAGTGGCAATACTTTATTGCCTTATGGTTATCTACTTCTATTCTACGTAAATAAAGGTAAAGGAAAAGTGACCCCACTATAGGCCATAGGAGACCATTGGGATAGTAGGAGTTTAAGGCTCCCACTTTTCCTAGACAATCGACACTTGATATCAGCCTGGTTGTCAATCCTGCGTGACGGCCGGCTTAATCCCAGAACAGGCGTCTGGTACTCATTTTCGTTAGAAGCTGAGTCGACCCGAAGGCCATGGCGCCACCAGCAGGTTTTGGTCAATCTAAAATCTCTGACCCCACCAGGACTCGAACCCGGTTTGTAGGGTATTGCCTAGGCCAACTACGCTACGGCGTGCCCCGTTCTAAGTAAATAGGTAAGTGATTTGTATGTTTCATGATATAATTTTACAGTTCAGGTCATTGTAGTCCCAATTTTGAGATTCTCATTAAGAGATCAACTAATCTTGTCCAGAGACTTCTTATTTCAGACTTGAGATTATTTTGTGTGCCTTAAATTACGTCACAGGAGCCACGATTTCTTTTCCTTCATAAGGAGATCACCTCAGAACTTTTACGCCCTGAAACAATCCATCGACTACAGTCTACTTTCAATCTACATACAAATCTCGAATTCAGAGTCGAATGCCGGAGCCACTGACACCGAGAGAAGAGTAAGAATGTCGAGTTTAGGTTATTAATTAATACGCATTTAAAAAGTCAGTGTGTCAGAGCGTAAAACGGAGATGTTGATTTCAAATCCCAGTTCAGCAGGAGTTTTTTCTCTTCATCAACATCATCATAGTACATTCACGAATTCAGGCCATATGTAGACCTGTTTCGGCCTTAAGAGAAACACCATCCAAAAGTCTTTTGAGTGGACGTCCTGGTCTTCTGATTCTAAATGTGTAACAAATTTTAACCATGTATTCCTATGCCTCTTTATTATTTCCCTCTTAACAATAGCTCTACAGCGTTCGAATTCCATTTCATTTTCTATTTTCTTTGTGCTCAAATATTTTTATAAGTTGCATTTTCTCTGTAATGAATTGTTTTATTTAATCATCCCAGATTTGTAGAGTTCTTTTTCTTCTTTATTGTATATTTACTTTAGGAAAAGTTCCAATGCTGCATTTTGAATTTTTCTCTTCAGTTGTAATAAAAATTAATAAATCATATTTACCTACATGTATAAATCTAACAACAATAAAAAATTACTATTAACAAAATTGTTGTTAAACACGAATTCGTGTTTTTCAATACGTAATAATACGAGTAACAGGTGTTGCCTGCAGTGGTGTATATAAATCTCGGTTTAAGGTGATTCAGACTGATTTCAAGTACATGTTGCTAAATAGATGCAAGTGTTCTGTATTGACATAGACAGATGCTTATTTCCGTCTTCTGTAAATTTTTGTCCTTCAGTCAATGTAAAAGTTATGAGCGTTACCTTATGCTATTCTGCAGTAGGTCACGGTGCATACGTGACAATGTACTATTGCTATGACAAAGTTTCACCTACTCCTAAGTGCTCTACGTTAGAAAAACATGTCATTCACACACTACTTCATCTATCACGAACTACAGTACGTCATTAATCTGTACGCTAGAGATAATTCTCCATACTTCCTTCGGAGAGAGTTCATCAGTGGTCTAGGGGTTTAGATTCTTTCCACTGGTCCCGAGGTCGCGGGATCAAACCCGGAGAAGTCGGTGAATATTTTAGGATTGAAAATTCAAGAGACAAGTCCTTCGGAAGGGATTTTTTTTAAAGTTGTGGGTCCCGAATCGGAATATTTCTAAGTCTTTAAAATAACCTCATGGCTAAATTTGAACCTTTGAGCAAATTTAATCGGTCTATCCCATCCAAATAGGATCTTAGGTGCAAAACTATATGTCGCTTTGAGGTGATAATTTAACCACTCGCTGACATATGTAAGAAAGTAACGTTAACTAAATTAACTTGGTTAAGTAAGTGCCACAAAGGAGCACCCTTGCAACACGTGGGGCAAGGAAATTGTTAATAAATTATATTCGGAGATGTATTTTAGACTTCAGGTAGGCCTACATTTAAATGTCGTAAATATAGACACAGCACCAAAATCGTTTCCATAGGATGTCATAATCTGGATTTTTACGACTTGAAAATTCATTGACCCTATCAAGGTTTGTATTCCAATTAAATATGACAAGTTCGTGTTCATTTACGTTCGATATATCTACGTCACGAGATCGACGGAATTACTTACTTCCTGAAAAACATAAGGCCCTATACACAGGGTTTTTCTCGAACTCCTAAATTGCATCTACCGCAACCGGGTTTGAAAGCCAACCTCATACTTTATGCTTCATGTTATTTTTGTTCCATATAAGATTCGATACTTATGGTGTTATTTCCTTTTTCGAGAAAAAAAATGATACACAGGCTTTTAGAAGCTCAAAATGTCCATCGACCACAGTCAGGTTTGATCTGGACCTCATATACAAGGTTTCAGGTTCTTTCGCGTATCATAAACATGTGGTACGGGTACCTACACTTCACTTCTTTTCCGAAAAAAAAAACTGTACACAGGATTGTCATGAATTGGAGGAAAAAAAAACTCCATCAATTCCGACATCATATTTGAGGATTCAGTTTTTATAGTTCCATAAATCCATGTTCAGGACTCAAGACTTTACTTATTTTTCAAAGAAAGCCATACGCAGGGTTTTTACAAACTGAAAAAGTCCATCGAGTCCGGGCACACATGAAATCGCGAACTTATATCTAAAGGAGATCTGACTATTACTAAATTAGAAGAAATACAGTTTTTGTTGGATACTGCGATAGATTTGCTCCATTCTTGCATGGACTATAGGGTGTGATAAAGCAATTAGAAGAGTTTCCTTATATGTCTGGAGTCATATTATTTGTTTAACACAATTGTTAGCACTCAGAGCTACCTGCTGGCTGATAAATTGATCTTCACTTAGAGTAGACAGTTTCTTTTATGTTTGAATTCAAATTTGGGCGTGGAAAAAAGTTATGTTCTATTATAAACATGTACCCATAGGCAGCCAATCTAATACAGATATTGATCAAGAATCTGTTCATATTTAACTGTGGATTTAGTGCAATCAATTGCTTAGGACTGCACGTGGTGTGATTCATAACAACAGATGTACTTCATAAATACAACATATCTAATTTTTTTTTCAAATGCCCCAGGTTTGTCTTTCGACATTCCTGGTTTCTCTCCTAGTATGGCGTAATTGTAACCCACTTCTGAGGTTGGGGCGCCTGGTAGGCGGTGTTACGTTGCCCCGATATGATGGGTGATGATAGTGGTGCGCCAGGAGAGTCCGTAATACTGAACTTAACCTAAGATGAATATGAATGATGATCATTGTGATGGCCATATGATTTCGTGGACCATTTGGGCCTTAAAGTTTTCCTGACATTTGTCTTACAGGTGAGGAAAAACCTCGATAAAAACCTCACCCAGAAAAACTGTCCCGACCGGGGATCGAACCCAGGCCAGCTGCGTGACAAGGCAGCACGCTACCCCGAGACCACAGCGATGGACACGTATCTAAATTTCATCATCATCATCATAGTACATTCACGAATTTAGGCCATTTGTTGACCTGTTTCGGCCTCAAGAGAAACACCATCCAGAAGTCTTTTGAGTGGACGTCCTGGTCTTCTTCTTCCTGCAGGTTGATATCATTTAATATTAGTTTGGATATTCTGTGATCTTCCATTCGATGAACATGTTGTATCCATCTTGACTTATAATCAGAAATTTTGTTTTCTAAAGATTCCATATGTAATTCTTCTAAGATGTCTTCATTTTTTTGTGATCTAGTAGTGTGTATCCTGCAGTCCTCCGAAGATATCTCATTTCAGCAGATCTAAGTCTCTGTATATCCTTCTGTTTCAACGTCCATACGTCCATACGTATGATGTAAATATGACAATCAATTGCTACCATACAAAATAGTTGGAAGAGCCAGTGTTTTATACACTTTCAGTCTTGAATGCTTTTGGACTAACTGTGGCTTGAAGATAGAATTTATTAACCCTAAAATCTTAAAAATTTAGATATTTTTGCATTTACATCCTTTTCTTCTTCATATGAAATATTGCATCCTAGATACGTAAAAATTATTCACCTGCTCCAAAATTTTATTGTCCAGTACAATTTTACTTCTGACAGGATCTACACCTTGAAATGCCATAATTTTTGTTTTTTATGTGGATATCTTTAATCCATATTCTTCTGTAATTTTGTTAAGTTCATACAGACCTTTCTGTAGATTATCTTCGGAATTATCTAAATTTAAATATAATAAAAGCTCCTTATTCGCGGGAATATGTTCCGCAAAAATTGCCGCGAATACAGGTAATATGGAATGGTAATTTATATGGGTATACAGGGGATATGTTCCAAGGTTCCAGAATAAAATAAAAACAATTATCATAAGTAATGCCACGAGTGATTTCCAAATTATCGATAAATTCATGACTCACGAAGTGAGGAGTGAATTTATCTAGAGAATTTGGAAATCAAGTGTGACATTTGTTAGGACTACTTAACGAATAAAATTAAGCTGTTTACTTACAAATCATTATTTAACTATAGCTATTTTAAAATATTTATATATTTAATGTAAACGGCGATGTTTGAAAACAAATGAGAAACGATAGGTGCGCTTCATCTGCTTCCTTTGTTTATCACTGCAACCTGATCATATTATTTATTGCCAAAGGAACGTAATATTGTAAGGATGCTCTCTAGTGGAGAAAAAATGAAACACATCAAACTGTATATTAATAAATTTCTGATCGTTTCTGATGTCGTATGATGTAAATATGACAATTATATTTTTCTGGATTATTACCTGGGGAAAAAAATACATTTAAGAAAGTGCAAACAGTGGTTTCTTTTTTTTTTTTTGGTGGTATAATCAATTGCTACAAATGTTTTATATATGTGTTGACATTCATGCACTATATATACAATATGGTAGCCGTATTTCTCACAGGCTCAGTCACTGCAAAATAATGGCCAGACCTGTTCAGAATATTAAAAAGGAGGAGCTTTCTTTAATATGGTAATTATAACACTGATAAATATTTCGTGAAACACGAGTCTGATTGGTTGTAAAACAGAAATCATTGAAACGTGATTGATCATTGACTCCCATTTGGGGCGTGAGTTAAATAGTCAAAGTAAAATCAATTAATGAGAGATTTTGAACAATTTCTATTATTTATTACTGCCACGCTTAGGCAAAGCTTTAAAGAAGTTAGTAATATTTTCTTGTTTTGCCGTTTTTAAAAGGTATTTCAATTCAGATTAATATTCAGCTGGGAATTCAGCGACAGAATTCCTTACTTTGTCTTTGGATGTCTTGATGAATCATACAGTTGATTCATTAACATTGAAACAGCGTGATATAGACACAAACGACTCACCAACGCGTAAACGGTCAAGCATTTCTGTTTTTACTTTAAGCGGCAGCACTGCTTTTTTCCGCTTCGGAACTAATTTTCTTTTCTTTCATTCGACATTATAAATTGGTAACAAAGCAGAAGAGACACGTGTTATTCAATTTAAATAATTGCAACGAATTACAAATTGAAACAATAAAACACCATCGTGGCGAGGGCGGCATTTATAACGGACATAGCGGCGCGTGAAATACGACGTTGGTGGCTTTCAACAACGTACTTTAGGCTTAGTAACAATAAGGTTTGTTTTACTTATATATTAATTTGTCCATTTGGTTTGAATCACTCTTTGTAAAAATCGTCTTGGCACATTCCTGCAGTAAAAAAAGTTGCCGATGCGTTAATAAAGGATACTAATGTTTTTAATATATCGACTGGATCCGCGAATAATGAAATGTTTAGCCGCGATTTTATAATCCGCGAATAAGGGATCAGCGAATAAGGAGCTTTTACTGTATAAAGAAACGAAATTATTCATAACTAAGTCATTAATGATATTATTTACATGTTAGCATATTTCGAATGGATGTAGCTATTCAACTTTTCACCCATGACCATTGTTTTAATTCTTCGTAGATCCTTAGATTATATTAGAGAGTAGAGATGTGTTTCTTATTTTTTAAGTCTCTAATATGGCGACGTTATTTTAAGTTCATTGTATTTACACATCATTATTTTGCAGAATTAATGAGATGAAATCTGTTCTATGTGATTTATTTGGATCTTCATAGGCTAGGGGAAGAAAACCCTGATTACAAATTATCCGATTCTCCAGGTATTGTCCTCCTCTGCCGAGTTGTTTTAGCGATTCAAAGGAACTGTGTATGTGGGGATGAGTACTGGATGACACCAGTCAGGAGAAAAGTATAATCATATTGAAAACATTAGCCCCGCTAGTACGAACGACACAGTCACAGAAAACCGCAAACTGAAAACTGCATATTTGTGAAGGAATAATATTTCTCTTCGACTCGGCTATAGGAAAAAAAGAAACTACCTGCAAAAGTAGTAAACCGAGTGGCAAGAATACCCTAGGAGGAGGATAGTAGGAGGTTTGGCGGGTGGTTGGTGTCTCCCCTCAGTATGGATCTATGAAGCCTACTTGGTGGACACGTGGCTAGCTCGCGCGCCTGCCCCGATTGCGATATCAATTTCGAATCCTGACAGTACCGGATGACTATTAGTGTTCGGCTAGAGCAGATATTTTCTGGATTTTCTCGGGGTTTTCCTTTTTCTCGAATTTCATCCGACCAACAATTTCCTGTCCTGTTTTCTTCTCCAGCATGACATTTAATGTTAATTCATTCATTTCATGTAATATTTTCACCCCATCTCATGTTAGGTAAAAAATAGTCTGGTTTCGCAAACCACAGGTGTTAAAAATAATTGCATGAATTTAGCTAATCTAATAGGGGCCACACTGATGTTAGTTTCCTCATGATTCCGAGCCTGTGTGTCAATTTATGGCAAGAATCTCCTCTTCTCGTAAAAACCTATGTATTTTTTCACTCGGTTAAAGAGACAAACTTTTAAAAAATTGTATTAAGGCACCGATCAGGTTATGTAATAAGATATTAAATTTAAAATTGGTACCTGGTAAGTCAGTCGTCCTCAATTAAATTATTAAGCTTCATCAAGTAGTTCCAATATGGAGGTCTTTCAAAAACAATGTACTAGTGCCAGTTAAAATGGAGAAGATGAAACATTGTTTTTGAAAGGCCTCCATGTTGGAACTACTTGATGAAGTTTAATAATTTAGTTGAGGACGACTGACTCACGGGTACCAATTATAATTTAATATCTTGTTAAAGAGCATCGTTAAATAAAATACAAGAAACTAGCTACAATGATAACTGATAAATGTGGATTTTAAATTTGTTTCTAACATCCGCTATTCTATATATTTATGCTTTCAGATAAGATCCTGAGTGATATAAAAGAAGCCGCTCTTTAAACTACCTTGGAGAGGAAATAAAAATCATGTGTCAATAGAATTTTTATCAGCGTCGCTTAGAGAGACTACAAGGCTGTGTAGAGATAATTGGATACGTTTTCCAACAGCCGCCACTTTCTCTGTCTCTGTTTTGCATAAAATGAAGGCCTTAGAAAAATTCAAGAACATCATTATAAGAATTTTATAGAAATTCCAAGTTAATTGCTCGAAATTGACTTTATCTTCAATAAGAGAACCAAATTTCCAGAAGTAGACGTGGAATTTAATTAATTAAATTCTTTCAAGATAGATAGAGATTAATATTCTATAAAAATAAAACATCTGCTGGAATATTTTAAATTATTTATACAGTATCATAATGTTTCGGTCACAAGTAGCATTTACGGATCAAGTCATTTAGTTAATAGTTACTCATTGCAACGAAGCAACGATAAATAACTGGAATTTTAAAATATATAAATTTCTATTTACAACTTACAACTTCTAGCAGAAACTGGGGCTGATACAACAAAAACTAAACAGATAATAACCACATGTAAAATGAAGATCTTTAGAACTATTCAAGTAAAAACATTATTTGATAAGATGTACAACACAGAAATTAGGGACAAATGTCATATTCAAGACATAACCAAATTTATTACAGATAGACGAAAATATTGGAAAGGTCACAGAGTAAGAATGGAAGACAACCGACTTTCAAAAAGAGCAAAAGAAGATAGACCAGTGGACGGGAGAATAATAAGAGGAAGACCAGCCAAGAGATGGATAGACAGTGAATGCACATGCAATACGTCTTCCTCCGAAGAGTGATTTTGGAAATAAACAGAATGAAAATCCTACAAATTATGAATAAGAAGAATAGCATAACTTAATGAAATTAAGAAAAGTTTAGTTTCCTCAATTTTATTCTTAGAAGTTGGACTATGAAAAAAAAAAGTATATAGTGCTATTTGTATTGTGTATCCTATAGAACTATTGATTTAAAAAAATAAATAAATCTTATTTTTAGACCCCTGAACATGTATTTTGTCATGAAGAAAGGGATTTTTTTCTGTATATAGCTTTCACTGTAAAATAATAGGTGGGCCACTTTTATATTTCAATTTTACTTACTGACGTTTGAATTTGTTCTTATCACTTTAGGATCTTTTTAGTTTACCACATAATATGCATAGCTATAGTTTGCTGCTTTCGTATATAAAGTAAAATAATTCCTCTACTCCTGTCCGGTGTAGGGTTGATATTATATGAGACCCCTATTTTATTGAAGATCTCTGATATATACAGAAAATGCCTGGTGACCAGGTGTCGCGCCATAATATGAGCGGATGAAATAAAACTGAATACATGGCATGAGCGTGGAGAAGTGATTAAATGAAGGTTTGGTTTTTGGGAGAGGAAAAGGGAGAAACCTCGAAAAAACTGATGTGGCTCTGATTCGTCATCATGAACTCCTCAATGAAGTAACCGAGATGCGAACTATGGATCTAAAAGTGGAGTGTAACTAACCACTTGCGCCATGGAACCGTCATACTTCCTTTTGCCTTCAGTTATATTTTATTTAACGATGCTCATAAAATACCAAGTTGTTAGCGTTCCAATTCATATCTTTGAATGAAATGGCAAACAAAGTTTGCCCAGAGGCCTCTTTTTTTTCAGTCCTGTGGTTCAATTGTGTCTTAAATCAACGACAAGGGTTCAAGGCTTTACTTACCTTCCTTAGGAAGCCACAATCAGGATTTTTACACCCCTTTAAAGACCGCCAGTCTTAACAGAGTAAGAACCTGCGAACCTCAGTATCAGAGGCGTTCATGGTAACCATTAATCATTGAGTACAAACAAATCGTTATTTTGAATTCTTTCATTTCAATTGCATTCTTACAAATCGTCGCATAAAATAACTTTTTCAAGACATTTAATATTAAATTTATCATTTCTCACTCAATGACAAATTAAATTTGAAGAGAAAAATATATTAATTAAATAAAAATAAAATGTAGTTTTATTTGATTTTCATATTTATTATATAATTCAGTGACAGCTGTTTCGGTACACTGTACCTTCTTCAGGCTGAAGTACAGTGTACCAAAACAGCTGTCACTGAATTATATAATACTGTACCTTCTTCAGGCTGAAGTACAGTGTACCGAAACAGCTGTCACTGAATTATATAATACTCTACCTTCTTCAGGCTGAAGTACAGTGTACCGAAACAGCTGTCACTGAATTATATAATAAATATGAAAATCAAATAAAACTACGTTTTATTTTTATTTAATTACTAAATATGTATTTTCATCAAGTAAACACCAACTCAATTGATTAGAAAAATATATGCCTAAATCGGGATTTGAACCCAATACCTCTAGTTCTGTACACCAGTGCTTTAACGATCTAAGTATTAGGTATCACGATTTGAACATTTAATAGCTTAAATCGTTTAAACATGTTTAAATCGTGATGCCTAATAGCTTAAATCGTTAAAGCACTGTTGTACAGAACCTGAGATATTGGGTTCAAATCCCGATTTAGGCATATATTTTTCTCTTCAAATTTAATCTTTCAAAACAATCAATTGTGTTTAATTTTCATCCAATATATTGGGTGTATGGAGTAAATAATTTATGATAATGATTGATGTGTGGTTTATATTTAAGAACATAAAAGGCTGTTTAATTTCTATATAATATGACCTCACTTGCAGAGCGTCTCTTCACTGACGCGTGGGTATGAAGAACTTACGTTCACTTTTGAAGTGTTTACTTGGAAAACAAACGGTTTCTTCAAGAAAGTCTTTCAGATGTTCTAAGTGCTTATTGTTAGCATGTCATGTGTAGGCACAGCTATCATACACAATGATTACTTTTAAATTATTGTTTAAACTGTCACTCACGATCTTATTTTGTGTACAATAATAGAATTCACGATTTTTTTTTCATTTCAATCAGTAAAAATTTATATTTAATAAAATATGAACGTGATAGAATTAATTTTATTTGTAACTTTAATTTAAAGTCTATTTGAGGAGTAAAAAAACCGTCAATGTCGTCTTTATAATATTTTATTTAAAAAATAACATTTTTTTTTGTTAAATTTAAAACAACAAGATTCGTAGAACATATTCTATAATAGGTGTCGATACTTTTTATCAAGTAAAAAGCACTGAATGAGTGTAGACAGTTTCCTTTTAAGAAATTTAGGCTAATATTTTGCTGATTAGCGTAGTGGTTGTGGCACTGAGCTACAACCCGGAAGGTCGAGGGTTTCGAGTCCCGGTGGGGTCAGGATTTTTAAACTGACCCAAAACTTCTGGCGGCACTATGACCCTGGGGTCGACTCAGCCTCTAAGGGAAATGAGTACCTACCAGACGCTTGTTCTGGGGCTAAAGACGGCCGTCACGCAGGGCTGACAACCAAGTGCCAATTGTCCAGAAAAGTGGGAGGCCTAACCTCCTAATACCCCAAGGGCCTCCTGAGGCCTGTAGTGGGATACCTTTACCTTTTACATATCTAAGGCTTTCACAACGATCGATAATGTCTTCATTATTACATGTTACACCGTGTTAGCGATGAGATTTCCCCGTATTTCTGAGCCGTTGTTGCGTCCTTGAACCTAGAAGAAGGAGTCAGCAAGAGATCAGAAACGTCGGCACATCAAAACACGGAGCAATATGCAGGAGATACATAAGCTAAACGTATGATACGTGTTTTCTATTTAATGAACTGATTCTAACTTTGTTTTAGGCACCTGCTAGAGCTATTTTAAAATATTTTCTTACAGATAAACTCTCAGTTCTTATCGATAGATTTCCCTGATTTTTTTGAGAATGTACTAGTGTTATTTGAAGAACGTATCTATGTTTTGTTGTGAAAAGTCGAAAATTGCGGCCGCTAGATAGATTTTTTAAATTTTATCTAAGAATTAATCCTTACTAGTAATGCTTAGATTTTCTTCGTTATTGTACTCGACCTCCTTTCCTAAAATTGATTGCTATAAACAGAGTTTTTATTCCGAAAAACGAATTACACACACACACACACACATACGAGTGTGTAATATATATATATATATATATATACATCCACATTAATTCTGCCCGACGAGCTCAGGTCTTTCACCTGCAATCATAGCATTTTCAGGCAATACTTTGCAGCTTTTACTAGGGAATTATAGGTTGTGGTAGCTTCCGCGTGCTTTCCATACCGGTGAAGGATGGTGATGATAATGATAAGGATGATGGTATCCGGATGATTTTCAAGGGCCGTTGGGCCCTAAGTTTCCTGACATTTCTCTTACAGGTGAGGAAACACCCCGAAAAAAATGTATGTATATACGATGTTTGTACGACGGTTCTTGGATAACGTAACTGGCAGCGCACTGGAGTATCAATTCAGAGGTCCGGCTTCAAATCCCCGTCCAAGCATCTGTTTTTCTTTTCATGTCATTTTAGGCTTGCATCGCCCAATATAAAAAAAGAAACATCATCGAAATAAAGAAGCGTCACTACTTTGAAGTAGAAATTAACTTTAATTTGCTTACTTGTTATAGTGACTACCAGAGGGCAATGAGATCGAGTTCTCGCTACCTCTCATAATGAAGAATGTATATAAAGAAAAATAAATGTTTATTCGAGGATTCTTGGATAACGTAACTGGCAGCGCACTTAAGTATCAATTCAAAGGTCCGGCTTCAAATCCCCGTCGAAGCATCTATTTTTCTTTTCATGTCATATTAGGCTTGCATTGCCCAATATAAAAAAAAGAAACATCATCGAAATAAAGAAGCGTCACTACTTTGAAGTAGAAATTAACTTTAATTTGCTTACTTGTTATAGTGACTACCAGAGGACAGTGAGATCGAGTTCTCGCTACCTCCCATAATGAAGAATGTATATAAAGAAAAATAAATGTTTGTTCGAGGATTCTTGGATAGCGTAACTGGAGCGCACTGAAGTATCAATTCAGAGGTCCGGGTTCAAATCCCAGTTCAAGCATCTATTTTTCTCTTCATATATATATATATATATATATATATATATATAAGAATGCCAGAAAAGATTGCCTAAAATTGTTATGGAATGGATCCCAATGGAAAGGTGGAAGAGAGGATAGATCGAAGAAAACTCGGATAGAAGGGGTACAAGCAGCTATGAATATCAGAGAAATGGAGGAAGATCAATGGATGGACAGAGAGGAATGGCGCGTTTGGTTTTCTGGAAGACGGCGGCAGCTGGCCATGATACCGGACGATGATTATATAATATATATATATTATATATATATCTATTCATTTTTGTTGTCTAATAAGTAGGAACAATAAATATTTGCATTTTTTTTTTCAGAAATATTTCCAGAGGTAAATTCAACCTCTCTCGGAGGAGGCCCTAACATTGAGCTGATGACTCATTCAATGACGCCCTCCATATTCATGTATGGTTAAAAAGAAAGCATGTGTCTAATTCGTAGTTTAAATTCCCTCTCTCGACAGGTGATATCATTGTAAGGCCCGGGTAACGTGTTACATGTAAAAAGTACGTATAAGGTGAAAGGTTAAGTTAATGGATTGATACAACCTCATTGACTGCATTAATTCAGAATTCGTTAGTGAAGACATAATATTATGTCGTAACATAAATTGATGTACTACTTTTTCTCTGCCTCTGCTTATTAAAGTGATTTTTTATTTACAACTTAAATATGTTTACATATTGTAACTACTAACAAAAAATGCCGATATCACTGGTCAATATGATTTTTGTCTCATGAGTACCAATAGTTGTACTTAATGCAGTTTTTTATCGTGTTTTCAAATATATATTCGGAATTTCTCCATCTCCAAGTATTTTATTTCAATTTCAATTAATGGATTTAAATAATTATTTTTTTAATAAACATTTTTTCGTCCATTTTTCCATTGAAAATAAAACCAAACGAGCTAACTCAAATGGTTTTCATCTATGGGAAAGAGATATCAAGGCAAATGGAATCCAAATATGCTGGCCGATTATTGTTGAACCATCAAGAAGGATGCTCCACAGGCGAAATATAGTAGAAAATCGTTATTTCTTACTTTGTAGGTGAGTCCGAATGTTTGAATATTGTGTAGTTACGAATGTAGAAAATATTAAAGTGTTTGAAATTATAAATTCCTGTCTCTCGGAAACCTTGCGTGATGGAGAAAAACCAATATCATATTTAAATTCAGGAGAAAAAAATGCTATCAGAATCACATATTTTTCTTTCTGAGACAAAAAAAATGTATTTTTTGTTGCTCAGTGTAATTGAAACGGAGATAACAAGGTTCGGAATATGGGTGTGTTCCATTGCCACTGATTGCTATTTTCGTGCTTTAGATTCAGCACTCGGTGGATAGATAGCGTTAATGTGATCTATTTACAACTTATTCTGCAGACCTTTTACGTAGTTGATGTTTACTTGTATTGTGTACAGATAGGAGCTTGGAGTGAATGTATATTTAAGTGTTTGTGTAAAGTGAAAGTGTGATGTATGAAGCATAAAGATGGATTATGAAAAATATTAAGAGGGAAAAGGTTAAACCCGGTGCCGGGACATACCTCCCATCAAAAAGTGCCAAGGGAGGGGTGTCATTCGAGTTTCAATGAGTAAAAAAATTATGGTCATGTTGGTTAAATTTTACTAAAGTAAAGTAAAGTGATCCCACAACAGGCCCGCAGGCCCTTGGGGTAGTAGGAGGTTAAGGCTCCCACTTTTTCTAGACAATCGGCACTTTATGTCAGCCGGGTTGTCAGCTCTGCGTGACGGCCGCCTTTACCCCCAGAACAAGCGTCTGGTACTCATTTCCGTTAGAGGCCTGAGTCGACCCCAGGGCCATAATGCCGCCAGAGGGTTTGGGTCAGTTTAAAAATACTGACCCCAACGGGACTTGAACCCTCGACCCTCCGGCTTGTACCTCACCTCTGCTTGTACCCTCGACCTCGACGGCGTACTCACCGCCTTAACCACTACTTACTCCAGAAAAATAATTTGATATACCATTTTATTTATTATTATACTTTCATTAAGCTAGATGGTTTATAGCCTAGAAACACTTGTTTCTTCTTTGTCCGAAAATGAGCTGCGGCTATTTCGGGTGCTATTTAAACGTTCTGTTCATGTTTGTATGTGAACCTATAGGCTTAAATGTATGCATATATATGTATAATAAATATATCTTCTTTTTCGTCTTGTAAGGATTATACCTTTTTTTGGTTCGTTCCTGCTCCAAGTATTATAGCCGCTGTGTTCATCTCTTTCGTGGGCGTCCCCGATCTCTTTTTCCTCCTCTTGGTTGATAGTTCAGACTTTTCCTAGTCAATCTGTTGGTATCCATTCTGCAGACATGCTCATACCATTTTCTGCTATACTCTTCTATTTTATCTGTCAAACTGAATATTTGTAGTTCATTACTAATATCTTCACAACGTTTTTTATCCATTAAAGTATATCCAGCAAAAAAATCGTAAATATTTAATTTCTATTGCTTCCATTCTTTTAATTGACTGTTTATTCAGAGTCCATATTTCTGAGCCATACCATATTGCAGGTACAGCCAATACTTTATAAAATTTTTACGTGTGTTTCTTTTCTTATTCTCTTCCCCAGTGTTCTTTTAAGGGCGCCACATAAATATTGAAATACTTGTAATTTATTATTTATGTCTTTTTCTCTATTACAACCTAAAGATACGCTTAGATAATTGAAATCGTTTACTTTTTCTAGCCTTTTGTCATTTAATACTATTTTTGTTCTTTCCATTTCTTTACCACATTGGGCCATTACATTAGTTTTTATTGAAGACATTTCTAGGTTATATAATCTTGTGCAATATTATTTAATTTAAAAATTGCTCTTTGTAAGTCATTCTCTGAAGAAGCCATATAAGTGTCAATAATGGTGTAAGTCACATTTCTTTGTTTTCCGGAAAGTTACATAACAGAAAGGGTATTGTAATAAGTTCCGGAACAAAAATGTTGTATTTGGTATTAAAGTTGTCAGTTAAGAAATGTCACCTGAATCCAAATTTAACATAGAGGTTTGAATTGAATATATATATATATATATAATATGTTATAAGTAAATGTTTTAACATTGACAAGCAAGCTAATATGGTATATAAGAAAAAATAAATGCCTGGATGCCTGTACGGGATTCGAACCCGGGAATCTGAGTGTGTACCTCAGCTTGTTATCCATTACACAACCAGGCGAATCCAATTCAAACACTTATTTTCTTATATATGTATTATATTCTCCATTGGTACTAGATGTTGCGAGAACTCGATCTTCACTGCCATCTAGTAGCTGACTATAAAAAGTAAGCAAATTAAAGAGAATATTTTTACTTTATAGCAGTGACGCTTTATCGATGTTATAATTAAATGTTTAACATTGAGCAATGCAAGCTTAATGTGGTATGATAAGAAAAATAAATGCCTGGACGGGATTCGAACCGGAACTCTGAGTCTGTACCTCAGCGTGTTATCCATTAAAGTATATATATATACACTAAAATAGTTATAATTTTACTGCTAACGAAAATGACTCGCTCCACTATAACTTTACATATATTTATGTGTGATTACTTAATGTTTTAATGTGGCTTGTGCCGCTCTTTCACTTTTGTATGAGCAATAATTTCTTGATGTTAGCATAAAACTCAGCAGTAGGCCTATGTATGTAATCGGTGTTTTCCTCCTGGAGTTGTTTCTAGTTTTTGACAAGTATTTTTATTAACATTACTGTTCAACTGTTGACAAGTGTTTGAAGGTCAATTCTGCGACCTCCCTGTGATTTGCCGAATGATCAGAAACAAGGAGACTTATTGGTGGGGGTCGTGCCTTATTCAGGAAAGGAGGGGGGTCACTAATTCACCTTCTCTTACTTAAGATAGATCATATTTCATATTGTTGCCTACAGGTACAGAAAGTATAATTTATTGTGCCTTTGGGGTACGTTCAGCCTCTAGTAAAATTAGTACGAGGACTTCAATAAATATATTATAAGTGGTATAATAATAATAATAATAATAATAATAATAATATTATTATTATTATTATTATTATTATTATTATTATTATTATTATTATTATTGTCCACCGCTGTGGTCTCGAGGTAGCGCGCTGCCTTGTCACGCAGAGGCCCCGGGTTCGATCCCCGGTCGGGGCAGTTTTTCTGGGTGAGGTTTTTATCGGGGTTTTTCCTCACCTGTAAGACAAATGTCAGGAAAACTTTAAGGCCCAAACGGTCCCCGAAAGCATATGGCCATCATCAACATCATCATCACCATCATCCTTATCATTATCATCATTCTTCACCGGTGTGAAAAGTAACGGGAAGCTACCACACCTACAATTCCCTAGTAAAGCTGCAAGCACAGCATGAAAATGCTATGATTGCAATGAAGGACCTGCCTTCGGACAGAAATTACTATGGATGAATTATTATTATTATTATTATTATTATTATTATTATTATTATTATTATTAATATTATTCAAATATAATATTGAGTCCACCGCTGTGGTCTCGATCGTATGCAGCAGACGCGGGTTCGATCCCGGTCGGGACAAGTTTCCTGGGTGATGATTTTATCGGAATTTTTCCTCACCTGTAAGACAAATGTCGGGAACCTTTAAGGCTCAAACGGTCCCCGAACATAATCTGGTCATTATAATCATCAACATGTGTGTGAATGGTATGTTACGCCTTAATGTTGTGTTGTCACGGAGGAGGTTCTGACATTGAGATGTTTACTCATTACGGGAGGCCCTCCATATCCTTGCGTGGTCAAAAATGTAACGTATGTGTGTAATCCATAGTTTAAAATCTCTCTCTCGACTGGTCATACCACTGTAAGGCCCGGTGGGGCGGCGGCTGAGGCATATAAAAGTACCCATAAGGCGAAAGCTTAAACTAAGATGAAAAAGAAGAAGAAATATGATATTAAATTATATTTTTAAAATTATCTAATCTATAATTTACTATTGATTGACAAAATACACTGCTCAAAAAAATTAGGGAATATTGTAGAATAACCTATTAAGACTATGTTTTTAGGAACAGTATTATATGCAATCACTTTCTATTACTCCAAAAGAATGTAAACAAGAGTTTGAAGTCATTACGTAACCTCTGTACCACACCAGATGTCAAAGAGATCCTGATTAGGAATATATCAAACAAACAAAGCAACATTAACATGGGTGAAAATGTTTCTTAGGTATGGTGTATGGTCTCCTCGAACGGCCTGCACTGCCTCACACCTGTGTGGCATTGATGCAATGAGGTTAGCTATGAGTTCTTGGGGGATACGTGGCCACTCTTCCATAAGAGCAATGTGCAGCTCTGGAACAGTTGTGGGAGGTGCTGGTCTGCCTGCAATGCGCCTGTCTAATGCATCCCACACATGCTCAATCGGATTTAAGTCCGATGCATGCTCAATACCCTCCACTTCCAGCATGTCGTCCACCAAGCCAGCTCTGTGGCGTCGTGCATTATCGTCCATAAAAAGAAAAGAATCACCTATGGCACCAGCATAAGGCACGACAAAAGGTCGGAGAATCTCATCTCTATACCTTACCGCAGTCAAAGTACCACCTTGTATGACGTAGAGGTCCGTATGTCCACCACTACTGACTCCAGTCCACACCATCAATCCACCGCCACCATATGGGGATCTTTCACGTACAAAAGCTGGATTGTTTCGTGTCCCTTTTTCTCTCCAGATGAATACACGCCGACTATCACATTCCACGTTGAATCGCGACTCATCAAAAAAAGAACTGATCTCCATTCAGCATGCCTCCATCCAGCATGCTTCCATCCACGATGTTCCTCCGCCCAGTTTCTGCGATCTCTACGGTGTTGTAGAGTTAACCTGGTACACACCATGGGCCTACGGGCATAGAGACCACTTCCATGCAGTCGATTAGGGACAGTTTGAGTTGACACCCTGCGTCCTGTTGCTGTTTGAAGTGTATTTCGCAGTTGAGTTGCATTCTGCTGTCTATTCCGACGGGCTGTTAACAAGAGGTAATGGTCATCCTTTGCTGTTGTTGCCCTTGGTCGACCTTGTCCGGCTCTTCTGTGAACAGTATGTTCTTTGAAAATGATTCCAAAGTCTGGAAATCACGCTTTGAGACACCCCAATGGCTTGTGCCACCTCTTGTTGTGTCTGTCCAGCTTCCATCCTTCCTATGGCCCTCCAAGCCATTGGTTCAGGTAAATCACGTTGTCGAGGCATCACTGTCCCTAAGGCAAGTCATTCACTAACTGAAAACTGGACTGGATTTAAAAACAGCAACAAAACATTCACCCCCACACCGCCCTTTCACATCAACAGTACAGACACTGCCCTCTGGTGTGGTACCGAGGTTACGTAACAACATCAAACTCTTATTTACATTATCATTATATCTTGGAGTAATAGAAAGTGATTGCATCTAATACTATTCCAAAAAACATAGTCTTAATAGGTTATTCTACAATATCCCCTAATTTTTTTGAGCAGTGTAATTTTTATTTAAATACTTTTTTTTTGAGAGAGAGAGAGAGAGAGAGAGAGAGAGAGAGAGAGATAGAGAAACAAGGTAAGAGAGAAATATATGCCATTACTTCCAGTTTCCTATAATTTAAGTGAACTGGGCTGCCTTGTCATTCATCATATATTCATGAGCACTTGTATCAATTGACCTGCAGCTACTGAGCTAATCAAAATTAAGAGATAAATGATACTAGATAACTATGAGGTATATGAATACGATAAGATCACTTGAGGGAGGTTAATTGCATCATTTCAGTTAAAAATATTCTATGCATCTTGATAATACCAGTTGGATATTGTCTTTTAAGAATTTCAGCTTAATGCAATATGCCTGATGTTTCATTTTAAAATTTCAGCCAGACATTTGCATTGTCAATTTATGACTTCTCTAGAATCAAATTACGAATTTACAAATTATTGAGTATCTGAAAGAATTTTTCATTGCCTTGGTTTAACCTCACCCTTTCCACATACTTTACATGTCCCACACCATTCAGGCCCTGAAAAATATAAATTGATATAATCAACTGTAAAAAAATTGATTTTTTTAAATTGCAGATAATTATTACTGGTCTATATTGTTTTGCAAGTAGGCCTATCTCTAGTATATATTATTACAATTGTTTTACTTCGTTCATAGGCCTAACATTTACAATCCACTTTCATTGTTTCGTGTAGGCCTACTAATAATTGTTAGCATGCAAACATTTTAATACATTCTAGTTATAAATACCCGTATTCGTGTCCGCCGTTATGCCAGCTCTAGGGATGAGATGCGATGAATACCTTATTATTAAAGCCTATAATATAATGCCAGCTGACCAGGCATGTCGAACTATCACAGTTGAAATAAAATGAAATAAAACGTAATGCTGAGTATGAGGTAATAAATTTCTTATCGTCGCAAAAAAAAACGGTAGGCAAATGATAAGTTATATAGAATATGCCATTTCACCACTTAAGCTAGATTCAATTTACATATTTAATTAACTAACTAACTCACTGGCACTATCTAACCCGTAGGTTCGTGCCCCAGACATAAGCTCTCCATGCATCCTTCTCCTCAGCTAATGTTTTCCAATCATTCCCTGTATAATCTACTTCCCTCAAATCGTAGTTAATGTTGTGGACTGCAGGCTTTCACGACCGGTAATCATATTGTTAAAAAATTCCGGGCTATGTGGCCGTGGTCTGTTACTGGTATTTCTTTCAGCTGCAGAGGGCATCTTCAGTGGCGAGTGCTTCTAGGTGATGTAACTTTGTCGTAGACTCAGCTAGAAGCACTCGCCACTGAAGACGCCCTCCGCAGTTGAGGGAGAAACGTCTGGAAGGAATACCAGTTATAGACCACGGCCACATAGCCCGGAATCTTTTAACATAATCATAGTTAATGTTATTCTCCCACCTCATTCTTGGTCTATCGACTGGGCGTTTCTCTCTGGTTTTCTTACAAGAAGCATCCATGAACGTCTTTCATTCCCCATTCGTGCCACAGGTCCTGTCCATCGCTGTCTACGAGACTTAACTGTTGTTATTATTGCCTGTTTACTGTTAAGAAGTCTGTTCATCTCTATTTGGTTCAAAAATTTTCCTAAGAACTTTATTCACAAGTACAATAATCGTCAATAATTTTAGCTACAATTGTACTAGCCTATTTTGAAATCTCCTGTATTTTCATATTTAAATATTTCTATAATAAATGAAATACAAGGAAAAGAGTGGTGGTAAAGTATAATTAAAGCAAAGAAAACAAATGAGCATGAGAAAGAACTTGCTTTTATGTGCGTTTTACTGTTCCTCGTTAGGACTACAATGTTACAAACGTATGGTTTTTAATTAAATTGGGATACAAACAAATGGTCCTGGATGCTTGGTTTAGAATCTTGCAGAACGATCTTTTCAGTTCATTATGAACTGGCCACACACTTCGCTGCTTGCTCTTTCCTTGCAGCAAAAAGTCCTTAAGTCAACAAGTAAAAAAGAAAACAAAGTCAATTCATTTGCAGAAGTACAGATTACAAGGGTACACATGCAGAGTATAAACGTAATTTATTCTGTATGCAATGAGAAGACAGTTTGTGTCTTGTTAAGGTTATTTGAAGGGCGTGACTTTCGCGAATATCAAATTGAAAGACACACCCTCTAAACAATATTATCAGTATATACCTGAAATTATAAAATATTCACCAAATGGTCATATGAAATTGATAAAATCCTTAACTACAACTAGTTAAAATAGTAAAATAACACATTAATCAGATGATACTGGTCGACAAAAATCAACTTTTTTCCTTTCACAAGAATAAAAATATGAGATTTTAGAAGTATTTTTCATCCTGAATTTAAATTATAATTTCAGTTTTTCCTATCAGGCAAGCGTTTTCCTGTGATATTCATTTACATTTTATATATATTTTTTTTATTTTTAATAAAATCTATCTAACTCTAACAAATTCTGACATACCTAGAAAGTGGTAGATAGTGATTTTCGGGAATATTTTATGTAAGATCATTTTATTTTCCATCTGAATCATTTTCAGTTTGAGCTAGGTCAGAATCAGAGTTATGAGTTAAGGTCATATCTGCATATACTGGTGCAGGCAAATCTTCATATAAGGTAAAGTTTCCTATGGCAGGTCAAAGAAAATGCTAAAATCAATTTTAAAAAGTAGCTGTCACAAAAAAAAACTGTGCCTGATGTAAAGAGTCTGACTACATATCTGAATTCAGTATGAAAAAATACACTACATTCACTAATCGGATTTCTTGTGAAGAAAACCTTGTGGACCAGTGTAATCTTACCATATCAAGCTGAAACGTAAAATGTAATCCATTAATAATATTCATGATAAAATTCTGTTGAGGTATTATTCATAAAATTGAAATTATAATTTAAAGTTATATAATAGTTACCCAAAAGGTCCGTCTCCTCAACTTAAGAATCATTGATTGTCTGCAGTCCCATCATCAGCAGAAGTAACAGGATGTGGGTTCTTATCAGTTGACCCTTGATTCAATACTGGTATTGCACTGAAAATCTGGTGCAGGGGATTATATGTACTGGGTGTATTCTCATTAACAGATGGTTAATTTCCTTCCTTCAATTTCCATTTCCTCGAGTATGTTTATATTTAAAGCATTCCTTGTTGAAGTATATATTAGCAAGTTGTTTTGTGTAGGGTTATTTTAAGGTTAAAATGGTTGTGTTTAATTTTAACCTGACTGGCTGCATAGTCACATTTCAATTCATGAATAAAATTCCATCTTGTTAAAATGAGAACCACACCCAGTACGTATGATCCCCTGTACCGGATTTTGAGTGGCAACACCAGTATTGAATCGGGGGGTAAACTGATAAGAACCCACATCCTGTTACTTCTGCTTATGATGAGACTAGTCCCGAAAGCGCTACAGAAAATCAATAATTTTACAAGTTGAGGAGACGGACCTTTTGGATAACTATTTTATAATTTTATATTATAATTTTAATTTAGAAATTTAATCCACCAAATTATATTATTAAATTAATAATCTCCATTCTTATTCAAATCGTGTTATCAACCTCGTTTTTAGTTTTGGTTTTATAATTTCCTTCCAGATATTCTCGTTTTCTACTGCTCTTTTCCAATTATTATTCCTTTTCGTTAACTGTAATATGCCCGCTACTAATATCATTCCACTTTAGTTCTCGTTTATTGTATCTAATTCAAAATTGTGAAAATATTCATCTCAAAATGATCTTCTCTGATACGATATTATATATATCTATATATATATATATTATATATATATATATATACATATGTAGGGTAAAGGAAGGCATTTTCGTGATATAGGGCAAATCGTGTTACTTAACTTTGAAAACTGTCTACAATATTATTATGCTAGCTAGAACACTCAAGTTTAGACTGTGTGTTCCAGGAACCTACGGGTTCGATAGTGCCAGTGAGTTAGTTGAAGCGCAGATGACTTGATATGCATGTTACAAACTGTTTCCATTCACATCTATTATATTTCATTACATCTCATAGTGCCAACATGTTTTATTTTATTTGCAAAATCTGCTGACGTAATTCAGCGCCGCATTCTACACTACTCAAAAAAATTAGGAGATATTGTAGAATAACCTATTAAGACTATGTTTTTAGGAGCAGTATTAGATGCAATCACTTTCTATTACTCCAAAAGAATGTCAACAAGAGTTTGAAGTCATTACGTAACCTCTGTACCACACCAGATGTCAAAGAGATCCTGATTAGGAATATGGCAAACAAACAAAGCAACATTAACATGGGTGAAAATGTTTCTTTTGTATGATGTATGGTCTCCTCGAACGGCCAGCACTGCCTCACACCTGTATGGCATTGATGCAATGAGGTTAGCAATGAGTTCTTGGGGGATACGTGGCCACTCTTCCATAAGAGCAATGTGCAGCTCTGGAACAGTTGTGGGAGGTGCTGGTCTGCCTGCAATGCACCTGCCTAATGCATCCCACACATGCTCAATCGGATTTAAGTCCGGGGAGGAAGCTGGCCATTGCATACGCTCGATACCCTCCACTTCCAGCATGTCGTCTCTGTGGGGTCGTGCATTATCGTCCATAAAAAGAAAAGAATCACCTATGGCATCAGCATAAGGCACGACAAAAGGTCGGAGAATCTCATCTCTATACTTTACCGCAGTCAAAGTACCACCTTGGATAACGTAGAGGTCCGTACGTCCACCACTACTGACTCCTGCCTACACCATCAATCCACCGCCACCGTATGGGGATCTCTCACGTACAACAGCTGGATTGTTTCGTGTCCCTTTTCCTCTCCAGATGAATACACGCCGACTATCACATTCCATGTTGAATCGCGACTCATCAGAAAAAAGAACTGATCTCCATTCGGCATGCCTCCACCCACGATGTTCCTCCGCCCAGTTTCTGCGATCTCTATGGTGTTGTGGAGTTAACTGGTACAAACCATGAGCCTACGGGCATAGAGGACCAACTTCCATGCAGTCGATTGAGGGACAGTTTGAGTTGACCACCCTGCGTCCTGTTGCTGTTTGAAGTGTATTTCTCAGTTGAGTTGCATTCTGCTGTCTATTCCGACGGGCTGTTAACAAGAGGTAACGGTCATCCCTAGCTGTTGTTTCCCTTGGTCGACCTTGTCCGGCTCTTCTGTGAACAGTATGTTCTTTGAAAATGATTCCAAAGTCTGGAAATCACGCTTTGAGACACCCCAATGGCTTGTGCCACCTCTTGTAGTGTCTGTCCAGCTTCCATCCTTCCTATGGCCCTCCAAGCCATTGGTTCAGGTAAAATCATGTTGTCGAGGCATCACTGTCCATAAGGAAAGTCATTCCACTAACTGAAAACTGGACTGGATTTAAAAACAGCAACAAAACATTCACCCCCACAACCACCCTTCACATCACAGTACAGACACTGCCCTCTGGTGTGGTACCGAGGTTACGTAACAACTTCAAACTATCTTATTTACATTATCTTGGAGTAATAGAAAGGTGATTGTATCTAATACTGTTCCAAAAAACATAGTCTTAATAGGTTATTCTACAATATCCCCTAATTTTTTTGAGCAGTGTACATCATGAAGTCATTTGATTTTTTGAGAAAATTATTTCTACCATTAATATTCAGACTACTAATCGATAAAATGGCTGTTTGTCTTATGTCAGATTAGATATTTAGGCTTCCATTACATCCCATTTCTAAAGTTTCGTTTCAAATCCTCCACCCTGGTGGAATTCACGACAATTCCGATAGCGAGAGCCACCATAACCGGTAGGTACATATATAAACAATTATTCCTTTGAGTTGGCAATCCTGTTCTTAACATAATTCATAGCTACCTTATACGATTCATAATGTTTATATCACTTTTATGCTATTTCTCTCTACACTCTCAATGTCTTCCTTTCTTCGTACTTTCGACGTAAACTTATATAAATACGCATTTGTCAGGTCCCCTATCACATTATGTATTGTAAATCGTCCGTTTGTTTTTGCTGTTTTTTTCGTTATTACACCATCGAGTCATCTGTACTTGCAATCCTGAATTGAGATGTAATAGAAAATATCTCGAGATTTTATTTTCCATTAATTTTCAAA
>JASPKZ010009943.1:0-57500 GCA_030220185.1 Diploptera punctata
CTTGTTACTGGCAAACGTTGAAAGATAGAAACGTAAAAACAACGGTCATAGTACAGAAAAACTCACCAGTTTCGACTCCTGTCGTAGATGCACAAGATACGTTTCTCGTTCTTAGATTTAAATTGTTTGTGAAAATGGACTCCGCAGATGAAGCGCAAGCTGTTTTGGTGGTATCGGAGTTTAAATCAATCATCAGAGTTCAAAGGGAGTTCCGGCGTGGTGTTTAACCGTGATGCTCCCCACTGCTAGAAGCATAAAAAAGTGGCGTGGATACATTATTAGCTACGCAGATCTGTGTTGAAGAAGCATGGTTGGTGGTCGCAGAGCATCCGATGAAATGGTAGCAAATGTTCAAGCCGCATTTGAGCGAAGCCCCCGGAGTCATTAAGAAGAGCTTCGCGGAACTTCAAATACCAAAATCGACATTCACAACGGATTGTCCACAACCCTCAACGCCTCAAACTGCACGCAATAAGTGCAGTTAGTGCAACGTCTGGAGCCGAATGACATGCCGAAACGAGTGGAATTCGCCAATACGATGCTGGACGACCGTCTCGCGGCGCTGATCCTGACCTTCATGACCAAGATTTTTCTTCTCGGACGAAGCCACTTTCCATTTGTCAGGCAAGGTAAAAAACCGGCATCATGTGCGGATCTGGGGATCGGAGAATCCTCACGCTATTCAGAGCATGTTCGTGATAGTTCCGAAGATGAATGTTTGGTGGCAGTTTGTTCACATAATAAGGTCATTGGACCGTTTTCTCTTTCGTCCGAGAAAACTGTTCGTGGTACCACATATCTTGACATGCTGGAGGCAGTTCTTCTTTCCACAAATTGAAACAACTGCAGCCCTAACATCGTTTTTCCCCAGCAAGAT
This sequence comes from Diploptera punctata, assembly GCA_030220185.1. NCBI lineage: Eukaryota > Metazoa > Arthropoda > Insecta > Blattodea > Blaberidae > Diploptera > Diploptera punctata. The sequence goes on from JASPKZ010009943.1 coordinate 878, forward strand.
GGTGCTCCTCCCCACTGGTCCAATGAAGTTCGTACGACTTTGGACAACATTTTCCCTGGCCGTTGGATTGGTAGGGGAGGACCAATCGCGTGGCCCCCGAGATCTCCCGATTTAACACCACTGGATTTCTTTCTCTGGGGCTATGTCAAAGATAAAGTTTACACCACCCCAGTCAAAGACCTTCGTGATCTTCGTGAGCGCATCATAGAGGCTATTGAGAACATTCCAGAAGACATACTCCAACGTACTTGGCAAGAAATTGTTCATCGCTTTGATATCGTCACAGTGATGCTGGGGCTCATATAGAGATGTGGGGATCTGGATATCAAAACTTGGTGAGTTTTTCTGTAATATGAACGTTGTTTTAAGTTTCTATCTTCAACCGTTTGCCAGTAACAAGCAATTGAAATTAGGTCCATTCGAGCGGTCCACCCTGTATATATATATATACAAACTATTACAAGTTATGAATACAATACAATTTATATTTATAATGTATTTTGATTTACTCTAAATTTAACGAATTAAATATATAATATGTACAATATGTATAGAAAAACGAGGAAAAGATTAATGACATAGTATAAAATTAAATAAATAGAGAAAAATTAATTATTAGACAATAGGTAACTGTATAAGCGTGACTTAAAGGTACCAAGTGTGCGGCAACCCCTGATATCTTGAGGAAGGAGATTCCAGGAGCGGGTAGAGGCTACCGTGAAGGAAGTAGAATAGGAGGAAGTGCTATGAAGAGGAATTGTTAGCAGACTGCTATCTTGTGACCTAGTGTCAATATTGTGGGTAGGAAGGAATAACTTCTCAAATCTGAACGCCAGGTAAGTAGGAATGTAGGAATTCAGAAGCTTGAAAAGTAGTGAAAGAGAGTGCAATTTACGTCTGTCAGTAAGACGGAGCCAAGAGAGGTTATTAAAGTGTTCGGAAAATATGGTCATAACGGCGGATATTGAAAATGAATCGAACGCAAGCATTATGAACACGCTGCAGTCTCTGCGACAAGTCATAGTTTAGATCATTGTATATAATGTCACAATAATCGAAGTGTGGTAACACAAGATTCTGCACAAGGATTTGTTTTAACGAAACATGGAGAAAATTCTTTAAACGTCTAAGATAATGTAAGATGGAGAAAGTCTTTTTACATATGTGTTTCACTTGTGTTTGCCAGGTTAAATTTGTGTCTAGATGTAGTCCAAGATCTATTACTGAAGAAGAATAAGGGATAATTATATTATTTATAGTAATGTTTGGAAGTGTAGATATGTCAAAGGTTGTAAGCAGTCTTTGTTGTCCCATTAGAATTACTTGTGACTTGTTAGGATTTAGATTTAGACCGATACTTGAAGACCAGTTAAAGATGGATATGAGATCATCATTCATTTTTGTCAAGCTGTTATAGAGAGAATGAGGAGGTGAATATAGGTAAATTTGGAGATCATCAGCGTAGAGGTGATAACGGCAGTGCTTTAGTACAGTTTTCAAGTCATTTATGTAGATTGAGAAAAGAAGAGGTCCGAGAACACTGCCCTGGGGGACTCCAGCCGGCACGTTGCGCCAAGACGAAGATCTAGATTTTAATGAAAAATACATACGTACATGCGTGCATGCGTACATGCGTACATGCGTACATGCATTCATGCATACATGCATACATGCATACATGCACACATGCACACATGCACATGCGCACATGCACACTTGCGCACATGCACACATGCGTACATGCGTACATGCATGCGTACGCACATGAATGCATACGCGCATGCGTACATGCATGCATACGCACATGCATGCATGCACATACATGCGTGCGTACGTGCGTACATGCGTACGTGCGTACATGCGTACATTCATTCATACATACACTAGTGAAATTGAAGCCTATATATGAACGTCATTTTTAGTTTAACCTCCAGGAACAAGAATAAATCAATTATTACAAGGGAACATTTTTACATTTGCATGACGAAACTTACCTTGATGTTTATCCCAGAGAAGCGTTATGATGTACCAAGGCAGCGTCTAGAAAATTATCTGCTGCTTTTAACTCTAATGAACTAGAATCTAGCACCAAATCTCTCATTTAGATCACAGGGAAATAATACAATCCCTGACTTTGTGGACTTGATAATTCTCACAACGTAACGTACGTGCCGCGCCTCGTCTCAATCCACTCAGCTCTATTCAAGCAGGGACATTCATCTGTTTAGTACAGTGGGATGCCATTGATGGATTCTGGCTTTGAATTCTGTGCTTTGCAGTTAACCTGAATATATTGTTTTGGATACGGTGTTGGTACATCACAACGCTTCTCTGAGATAATTTTCGAGCTGGTTCAACCCACCCTAAAGTAAGCAGCACGAAGTTATCCTTAAAAATGACAATCTCAAATGCATTTTTTGTTCTACAAATTTCTATCAAATTCCACAGCTTTCTAGAACTTTCCGTAGAGTTATTTTCGTTTTTATAATAGAGAGTTTTGGACCCACATGATTCTCGCTATACGGTAGCTGCTATTGTGACATCATAGACGGCTGAGCCAATAAGAAAGGACGGCGATATACTAGGATTGGCTCATCTAAAAATTACGTCACAACCGCGGTAATCGTATAGCAAGCGTCTTTTGTGAGAAAACGTTTTATTATTCAAACCGACGCTGAATTTTATTCGTTTCCATGACAAATGTTTACAGATATAACTTCCATATATTCGCCTAAAATTGTGATTAAATGTTACTGCGACTTTTACGAATCCTCTTAGTGACCTCAAAACGTATTTGACCTCTTTTCAAGCCCATTCCAATGAGACTGAACTTGAACTGTATTGAGAGTGTCACGTTTATCGCGGCGACCACGAAAGCTATGAATTCTAACTTAATATCGGTAATTTTCGCTTATTTTACATTTCACCTCTTCTCCTTCCAGGAGTGCTAGGGGCCTCTACCTCTAAAAACAACTTTACTAGATTTTAAATCACATGTGCACTATGTTTGCTTCAAATTGCTCAAGAGGTTTCAGAGTTATGTTAATTATATACACTACTAAAAAATAGAGGAACACATGTTTAAACCAAAACACGAGAATGAATATTGAAACAATTTAATGTTTGATCTTTTGAAATTATAAATTCAAGATTTATGTAAAATTAGAATAACCATTCAAACAATATTTTCTTGTACAGTATTAGCAATACGAACAAGATATCATTTGTAACACAAAACAAGGTGGAAATTTGAGTTTTACAATTTTTGGAATCAATGTTTCCATGGTTATTTCAACACTCAGACCTTAGTGTGTCCTCCGTGAGCCTGAATGACCGTATTACACCTACGAGGCATGCTTCGCTGAAGCCTTCTTACAGAAACTTGTGAGATTCTCTCCCCATTCCTCGGTGAGTGCATGTGAAAGTTCTTCAAGTATCTGAGGCACAGCAGGACGCTTAAGAACAAGTTTCTCCAACTTATCCCATATATGCTCGATCGTATCAAGGTCCGGTCTGCATGCAGGCCAGTCCTTCACCCGAATTTGGCATTCTTGCAGGACATATCTGGTAGCCTGTGCTATATGACATCTAGCCTTATCTTGCATTAGAAGGAAATTAGGGTCCTTACCGTAATCAAAGGGTACAACATTTTGGAGGATAATGTCATTAATGTAAATATCAGCATTCATGCGATGTGGGACAACGACAAGCTCTCTCCGAGACTCAATAGTAAACCCTGCCCAAACCAAACTGAACCACCTTCAAATCTGTCACGTTCAATAATTGTGGCTGGATCAAAACGTTCACTAGGACGTCTCCATAAACGTGTACGACCATCAGAACCTGTTAGACTAAATATTGATTCATCCGTGAATAAAACACCCTTCCATTGGCGGAGCTGCCACTTGACATGATTCTCAGCAAATCGCAGCCGGGCTTCTTTGTGCTGACGTGTTAAACGAGGGATTTTAAAGGGGATTCTAGACCTCAATCTTGCATTTCTCAGTCCATTTCTTACAGTCTGATCAGAAATTACTGTCCCAGTTGCTGTGCGTAAATGATTTTCTAGATCTCTGGCTGTAGATTTTCTTCTGGGCAAAACTGATAAGACAAGAATTCTATCCTGTAAGTCTTTAAGTCTTCTTCTTACGACCTTGCCCGATTCTTCTCGTATCCATGTGTCTCTCTATATCGCCTCCACAGCCTATGAATGACGGATGGGCTGACATCAAGAATCATAGAGACATGGCGAATGGAACGACCATATTCAATCAATGCAACTGCTCGTGCAACTGATGTTTCATTCAGATGTCTCATTGCTCTGTATTAACTTAAGAGAACACAAAAATAACATTGCCCTACCACAGATTAATCTTCAAACCTATTAAAAATAATAAATCAATACGAACTCACTTTGGTTTCAGCAACTTGTGGAATTTCACTGACATATTCAGAGAAAAATTAATAAAACCCAGGAGATCTTGAATCTGATATTAAACAATACTTGAACTGAAAACATCTGAATATCAAAAAATAAATTGTTACAATATTTATTTTGTGCCTTTGGTTTAAACATGTGTTCCTATAATTTTTAGTAGGTATATATATATATATATATATACTTACATAACACACACATATATATATATATATATATATATATATATATATATATATATATATACAGGGTGTTTAAAAAAGGATGGCACAAACTTACATGGTTGAAAGTACACCATAATAGAAGCAACAATGTCCCAGTAAACATGTGTCCGCAAACGAGCCGTTTGCGATATAGTTACGAAATGTATGGTTACAAGCCGCCACAGACGTCATTGTTTGTAACATCGTACGGTTTACTTCTTGCGCACTTGAAGCCGTCCTATGTTCTTTGTTTACAAAACTGAACATTGCCGAGAGGTGGAGTTGTAATCAAACCATACACGCAGAACGTACTGTACGAATGCTGTACAGAGTCTCAAAAGGTATCAGTCTCGTCTGAGATGGTGTTTTTCACGCGATGGTTTAATTAACATAATACACATTTTTGGTGTGAAATAAACTCACATGCCGTTCATGAGTCACCACATCAACACTTGTGCTGTGTTGTAGTTACAATGGAACCTTACAGTAACGAAGAGTATGCGTACATGCATTTCATGTACGGTAGGGCTAATGGTAATGCACGGGATGCTGCACGCTTGTACCAAGAAACATATCCTGATCGGAGACACCCCGAAAGTCGTACATTTACAAGGGCCCATCAGCGCCTGAGAGAAAATGGGGGTTTTGCACATGGCAGAGCAGTAGGTAGGCCTGCTCGTATTACGCCTGAGGTTGAGGATATGGTGTTGGAAGCAGTACAGCTCTCTCCAGGAACCTCGACGAGAAGAATTGCAACACACAGGTGCCTGTACTAAGCCACAGTAGTGTATGGACAATGTTGCAAGCGCAAGTTTCTGGTACCCTTATCACCTCCAACGAGTTTCAATGTCTCAATGATGCGGACTTTATTCCCAGAGTGATGTTTTGTCCATGGATGCAACAACAGACTGTAGTCAACTCTCGTCACGCATGTAACATTTTATTTAAAAAGACCGAAACAGGATTCCCCCCGACGCGAATTGTGTTTTAATTACCATAATACACATTTCTGGTGTGAAATAAACCTACATGTTGTTCATGAGTCACCACACCAGCACCGTTTCTCACTGAATGTGTGGTTAGGGTTACTAGGGGATCATCTCATTGGGGCACACATTCTTCCACGAAACTTTAATGGACGGAGGTACCTTACGTTTCTGCGGCGTCATCTTCCAGTATTGCTTGAGGATGTTCCCCTTCAGCAACGTCGGAGATTGTGGTACATGCATGATGGTGCTCCGACACAATTTGCTGCTGCTGTGAGACGGTATCTAATGCGCAGATACGGCCAAAGATGGATAGGTCGAGGCGGATCTGTACTTTGGCCTCCAAGATCACCTGATATAAATCCTTTGGATTTTTGTGTCTGGGGTCACCTCAAAAGCGAAGTGTACAGCACACCCGTTAATATGGTTGAAGAACGGGAGCAGAGAGTTCTACAATCTTGTCAAGAATTCAGAAATGATCAAGGGTTTTTCGAAAGAATTCGACATACATTGCAGAGACGAGCACAATATTGCATCCAGATGCAAGGAAGACACTTCAACACCTCCTTTAAGAGGTAACCCATAAGTGAAGTGAACTGTGAACTAAATTAGATGAAAAATTAATAGTAAAGTCTACATTCAAATTAATTTGTACTGACTAGGGCGATGTTTACAATGAAGTCAGTGGCGGCTTGTAACAATACATTCGTAATTATCTCGCAAACGGCTCATTTGCGGACCCATATTTATTGGGACACTGTTGCTTCTATTATTGTGTACTTTCAACCATTTAAGTTTGCGCCATCCTTTTTTATACACCCTGTATATATATATATATATATATATATATATATATATATATTTGTAATTGTGCACAGCTTCTTCATTACTACATAGTATCTTCACTACTACACATTAGTGAAAAAAATTATATATATATATATATATAAATATATATATATATATATATATACATAAGCCGGTTAGAAACTTACGGGTTTAAGTGCAAATTTTCTGTAATGAGAAAAATCGTTTTAAATTTGAAGTTGTTCAAAAAATTCACATTCAATTCAAAATTATAACAACCATTATTTGTCTACTCCTAACGCATACACTTAATGCCCTTTTCCACTAAACAAAATTATTCTAGTACTATATTGCACCAAATGTATTTTTCCGAAGAAATCACTTACTGCCTCATGTATAAATCATAACCAATAGCGGCATATATATATATATATATATATATATATATATATATCAGAGCAAATTTAAACAAGTTCCGCAGCGTAGCTGAACCTTGTCCAGCAGAAAACCATACGAACAATATAATTTCTCTTCATATTTTTTTATTCAAATTCATATGTATTCGATCATCTTCTTACATAACATATATATATATATATATATATATATATATATATATATATATGTAATCGTGCACAGCTTCTTCACTACTATATACTATCTTCATTACTACACATAAGTGAAAAAAAATCTTTTTACTTGATTAAACTCAAAAACTTAAGTAGTGCATTGTGACACGATATGACACTGTTATTTTCAAAGAAAAAATTATATATGAGTCTTAGTTCAAGTAGATCCAAATGGGCAAATTATCCATATAAATATTGATGCTCTTTTTTTCACGAAGTTAAGAAATACTTTGATATCAAATTATATTAAATGTCATTATTAATATTTTTTTTATATTCCAAGGATGCAACGGATTTTTTTTTATTTTACCGTTTACTAAAATAAAAAAACTTAGTCTATTTATCAAATTTGAAATTAATAGGGCTATAATTACGAAATGTGATATCACTAATAGATCGAGGTTATCATTTCATTCAATTAAATACGTTGTTTTATTAGTTTTTATATTGTATATCATCACATCTCTGTAAATTAATAAAATGCTATAGTAGGTAAGTGCGTGTGAAAGAGGAAATGAGAATTCCACAATTTTGAAGTTTGCTTCATTATCACGTGAAAACAAAATTTTCATACTTGATCTCAAACAAGAGGAGTATTAGATATGATCTTACGAAGTTTTCCAATCAGAGCCGAGGTTCCTGTTCGGCCACTTACGTGACGATATATGCAGGAAAGCTTCAAAATATTATAAAAGTAATTAAAACTGGAATAATTAAACATGTCCCAAGCTAACTTAAGTAAAGAAAATTTTCAACTTTTTGTAAAAACTTATGTATGCTAAGATTGCTCTATATAGTAATTTACCAAGCCTCAATTCCAAATTTGGGCGTTTGGTTCATACAATAAAATAATGTTCAAAATTTAAACAATTAAACGTAATCATGAAATTGTATTTTATATATTTCCAGGTGGCTTGTATATTTGCACTTCCCTGCTGTTACTGTCCCTGTGGTGAGTAATGGAATTTTAAATACATTTTAATCTCATGCCTATAATCTTATGCCTATAGACACTCAAATTTTTATCGTCATATAAAGTCATGTATTTTTTTAAAGTATTGCTTAAATTAAAAACACGGAATGTAAAACAAAGAATGTCATATAAACCAGGTATTGTGAAAATGTTGGAACGGTTCTTATTCTCCCCCCCCCCATAGGGAAACTTGAACCATTGTTTTCACTGGGATTTTACATCTTACGTTTCCAATGTTCATCTCTACCAATTTAAAGGGATACAAAATGCATACCAGGTGTTAGAGGTATCTCTATTTTCGTAATGTTGTGACATCCCTTGCTTTCCATCTGTTGTCATGAAATTGTATATGGAAAAGTTACTGTTTGATGTATCAATTTATCTCTACGACATTAATTCTAATAAAAATTTGGAAAATGGTGTGTCTATAGTAATACGCAATTAACGTGATTTATCCTATCCGCAAGTAAAGTGTTGATTTGATTGTTTTTTGAAACTGGATAAATCAGATTGTGTTGATTTTGGCTGCTTGAATGTTAATATTTTATAATATATATCCCCAAGTGGAGATTAAGATGCTTCTTAGTGGGACTGTTTTAGCCAAGCTAATTTAGTTATTTACTCATAGATTTAAACGAGTGACATGGGGTCAAATATCGCCTCATCAAGACTCCTAGTGGGTAACTAAGGATTTACTTACATGGATAACGATATGAATTCCTCATTAACTCTCCGGTACTTTTATCAGAATTAATATCAAAATGCTAACAAATAATTATTTCTTTACCTATTCCTTATATTTATAAAATATACCTGCCCATATATATTAAGATGATCCTTACTTAGAAGGGAGGAATTAAAAATGACGTATGAGTTCAATTTTACCCTCTATTTTTGTTACCCAAATTGAAAGTGTATAACATTTCATTAAAATAATTTAACGTGAACCCGTTCCGCACTGAACCTAAATTTATGAATATTAAAAAAAATATTTACAGCAAAATTATTTTAAGCACATACCGGCACGGGTTCCTGTTCTCAAATTTCAACAAAATTGAGTTTATAATACTTCTTAAAACAAAAGGGGGAAAATAGAGGGTCTGCGGAATGAAATACGAAAAGTCAGAAATAAGAACCTCCGTAATGTGAATATATAAGGGTGATCCTTATTTAGAGGAGTGAATTAAAATGTATTAGATGAAGCGCAAAATGGATTCCGAAAAGGAAGATCCTGTACGGATGGATACTTCACTATTAAATTTCTAGTAGAAAACCACAGAGAGTTTAATATTGAAACACACATGGCGTTTATTGACTTGAAGAAAGCATTTGACAAAGTAAATAGAAACAAATTTTTAGAAAACCTCAAATATGATGGAATCCCAGGCCAACTGATAAAAGCTATAGTTAAGATTGAAAATAAAATCTCGGAATGCAGACCAATTAATCAAGGAGTTAGACAAGGAAGTGGTCTTTCACCATTGCTCTTCATAATATACATGAACTCAATTATTAAAGAATGGAGACTACAACCACATGGCAGTATATCACTTAATAGATTATATAATTTAGACACCATATTATTTGCAGATGACATTGTGTTTATAGCGAATTCAGAAAATGACCTACAACGTTCAGTCCACTCTTTTCACCAAATTGCAGTAAACTACAACATGGAAATCTCAACAGAAAAATGTAAAGTCATGGCTTTCCTAGGAAAAGACCTAGTTCGCAGTAAAATTGTTATAAATAATAAAATATTAGAACAAACCAACACATTTAACTATCTCAGATACCAAGTTACATACGAAGAAGAAAAAGATTTTAGCCAAAAAATTATAAAATTTAAGACAGTAACAGGAATTATAAATAATATTTTCAAGCCAAACACAGTACAGCAACACACACGAACTAGAATTTATAAAACATTGGCCAGACCCTTATTATGTTACGGCAGTGAGGCCTGGACAATTCGCAGTGTAGATAAACGAAGACTAACTGCGGCAGAAACGAAATTTATGAGACGTACTGCGGGCTATTCAAGGACAGACCATAAAAGGAATTCTGAGATTCTCAAAAAATTACACACAGAATCAGTCAAGGAATATGTATGAAAAATACAGAATCACAACTGGAATTTTTATATCACGTACGAAAGAATGAGGCGCAACGAGAATACCACGCCAGATCTTAAATTACCAGCCACGCAGGCAAGAGATCTTTGGGCAGACCGCTTCAATTACTTTGGATTGAGAACCGTAACATAAACCCATCTTAGTCTATCACATGAAAGGAAGAATAAGAAGAAGAATAATTAAAATGTTCGTCTGATTTGAACGAACATTCTCCCATTTGTTTAAGTCCTCTTGGCCAAATCTGATACGGTTAGTGAATTTCAAAATCACAATATATTAAAATTATCCTTGCGACATTGGACCTAAATTTTGATATATTAAGGTGGACTTTATTGAGAGGCGTGGAACTGAATATCATCTGGAAACTGAAAATATCATCTGAGTTCAACCCAAACCTCTCTTTTTTTTTCTTTTGGTCCCCTTTGATACCGTGTCAAATTTCATTACAGATAATTTAATATTAACCCCCATGTCCTCACTCCTCGAAACCACAAATTTTTTTAAATATTCAAAAAATCTTACTCCAAAATTTTATTATTAAACTTGAAATCGCAACGTATCCCTCATCAGCCAATTTCAAATAAATGGACTTCAAATTATTTCTTACAACCTAGGACAGTGTGCGCGGAATGAAATATGAAAAGTTGAAAATAAGGACCAGTGTAATACATATCATTACAAACTTCTAAGATATGTAGAGGGGACTGGGTAAATAAAGTTTTGAATAGGAACATTTGCCGGGAAACTGTTTTCGTTTGCACGTACATCAAGTTGCTATTAAGCGTTTTAATCGCCCACGTCCGCCGAGGATACATCGATAGTAATTTAAATATTTATAACTCTATAACATTACACAACCCAACATCCACTGACTTTCTGACATTGTCAAGGGAAAAATAAATAAACCTCACTTAGCCACTTTAAAAATGAAATGGATAGAGTGTACCACAACATGATTTGCGTGTGCTACGAGCTCGGCGGTCATCACATTAAGTCGCTGTTGTAGTGGGTAAGTACTAACCGCAATGTAAAGTAAGAAAATAAGTTACGTAAGTTTGCATACAAAATATTATTCTTACTAAATGATTCAATTCCGGGCAACGATTTCTCTTCGAAATGTTCACACTCAATTCTCTCTGTAACGGGAATTTCCGAACATTCTGCGTATACCTGTGTACATGCGTATATCATTTGGACATGTACATTTTACAAAATAATATAAATAATCTAGTCTGTATGTATAGAAATATTTAATAACTCGTCATTTTTCTGATAAAAGCACGGGACAGTTAATGAGAAAAAGCGTTCAATATTAGCATATATGTGTATATATGACATGATAATTAAAAAAAATTCTAGGACGGGATTTGAACCCGAAACTCTGAATTGGTTCTTCAGCGTGTTACACCACCGGGCAAATCTAATACAAACATTAATTTTTCTCAAATATATATTGTCCATTATTACCAGATGTAGTGAGTACTTGGCCTTCACAGACATCTGGTAGCTAGTTTACTACTATAATACTGGGAAGAACATTAAAGAGAATATTTTTTACTATATAGCAGTGACGCTTTATCGATGCTATAATTAAATTTCTGACATTGAGCAATGCAAGCATAATATGACATGATAAGAAAAATAAATGCCTGGACGGGATTTGAACCCGGAACTCTGGATTGGTACTTCAGCGTGTTATCCATTACACCACCGGGTAAATCTAATACAAACATTTATTTCTCTTAAATATATTTTTTCCATTAATGGAGAATTGGTACTTCAGCGTGTTATCCATCACACTATCCGTCAAATCTAATACATACATTTCCCTTAAAAATATATATTACCAATGGAGAATATACATATTTAATATATTTGAGAGAAATAAATGTTTGTATTAGATTTGAACGGTGGCGTATTATTTAAAACGCTGAAGTACCAATTCAGAGTTCCGGGTTCATATCCCATCCAGGCATTTATTTTTCTTATCATGTCATATTAAGTTTGCATTGTTCAATGTCACAAATTTGATTATACTATATATATATATATATATGTGTGTGTGTGTGTGTGTGTGATAGGATTCTCAACGTAATTAAATATGAATACTGTTGAATGCAAAATATTTTCATGATCTAGGTTTTCAACGACATATATTCTTGTCTTAACCATCCAAGTTATTAACTGAAAATTATTCAATTTTTTTGTTATTGTGCAATATAAAAGAGCGCATGAATTTTGCGAATTTCAAGCTGGAAATCGTCACAAAATTCTTCGTTTCTCTTTTTCCCCTTCTTGTTTGGTAGAACATATACCCGCATTGACGAGTCACCTACAGGCAAGAACGAATGTCATTAAGCAATGCACTATTCAACAAGCAGGAAAGTCGTGTGGTTCGAATTCCGGTAGGGTTAGGATTTTAAACTTGCCTAATCATTCTTGCGGCACCATGACCCTGGAGTCGACCCAGCCTCTAATTTAAATGAGTACCAACCGCTTGTTTTGGCGGTAAATTTGGCTGTCATCTCGTGCCGATTTTATTGTAAGGTGTGAGCCTTAACCTCCCTCCATTACAGGGGTCTCCTGAGACCTGTTGTGGGATCAATTTACATTAATAGTTTTACTAGAGAGTTACACTGTCAGTGTTATTCGCATATATATATATAGTTATAATTAATTATAATAATATATAATTATCATAATTAATGTCACGAGTTATTTCCAAAGCATAGATACATTTATGTAGAAGTCCGTCTAAATCAAAAACTTAAAAATCGCTCTAGCGGTCAGAGTTTTCAATGTTTCACAGCGAGACACAGTGCATATCATTAAAACAAACCGAAGTAGGTAGGCTATTAATAAAATGTCAACAAAGTTCGACCATTAGAAGTGGGGGGTTACCTGAAATCCTGAAGTAAAAAATTGACTCTAACAATGGAAAAATTAAAACTATTGTTTATTCATTTGCACAAAGTTAAAATATCAATAAAATCCACTTCATACTATATATGTAGGCCTATAGGCCCTATATGTAATTTTCAGACCAAAGGGTTATCTAAATATAAGTATGATATAATTTTTTTATATATTTTTCTTTGTCTTTGTAGCCTACAACAAAACAGAAATTCATAGGCGTTCTTAATTTATTCAGTAGTAGCAGCGCACGCCGGGTAATAGTTGGTACTAAAAAAAACCTGTCACTATCTAATAACCATACGTAGAAATCCACCGCAGTGGTCTTGAGGTAGCGTGCTGCTTTGTCATACATGGGCCCGGGTTCGATCCCCGGTCGGAACAAGCCTCCTGGTTGAGGTTTTTCAGGGTGTTTTCTCACTTATAAGACAAATGCCAGGTTGCTTAAAGGAGGATGATGGGTGAAAAATTGACCTTTTGTGATCAAAATTGACATTTTTTTGTTTTTTGTACTAAATAAATAATAGTTTTAAAAAACTAAAAGAACACGCTTTATTAGAGAACTAAAAAATGAAAAATTATTTTAATTTCCAATACGCTTGGGATAAAATAAAGTGGTCAACAAAAAAATCATCTCCAACACATATAGAATAAAATTAGAATTATCAACAAAAGAAAATAATTTCACCATCAAAAGCGTGGGGTGCTCTATATCAATTAATATATTTGATAATAAACAGATATTGGTAAAAGTAAGCTCTCTAAGAAGAAAATGTAAAAATCATAAAAAGCACCCCACGCTTTTGATGGTGAAATTATTTTCTTTAGTTGATAACTCTAATTTTATTCTATATGTGTTGAAGATAATTTTTTTTGTTGACCACTTTATTTTATCCCAAGCGTATTGGAAATTAAAATTATTTTTCATTTTTTAGTTTTCTAATAAATCGTGTTCTTTTAGTTTTTTAAAACTATTATTTATTTTTTATTTTTTAGTTTTAATATTTGACAGAATAAGATAAAAAATAAATATCTTTAAATTCGATACTATTGTAGTATGAGCTAAAAGTAATACTCTTCTATAAAAAAAAACCTCCCAGCCGGATTTGAACCAGCGACGTATGGATTACTGAAATTATATACCACTAAAAGTTCACTCTATCAACTGAGCTCTTACAACGATTGACTAAAAACTCGACAAATCCGCAACCTATTATACCAGTTTTAATTTTTTTTATTTTCGGATGATCCTGGCCAGGATTTTAGAAACAAAAAATGAAATTATTGTATTGTCACGGGTCGTCTACACGTATACAAAGTTTCAAGTACGATCCAATGTTTCTAAGTGGGTGAAAATCGCGTTGAAAGATTCCGTTACATTGATACAAAAACACGTTTTTTTGATTTTCTGATGATTATGGCCAGGATTTTAGAAAATAAATATGAAATTATTGTATTGTCACGGGTCCTCTACAAGTATACAAAGTTTCAAGTCGATCCAATGTTTCTAAGTGGGTGAAAATCGCGTTGAAAGATCCCATTACATTGATACAAAAACACTTTTTTTGATTTTATGATGATTATGCCCAGGATTTTAGAAAATAAATATGAAATTATTGTATTGTCACGGATCCTCTACAAGTACACAAAGTTTCAAGTCGATCCGATGATTTTAAGTGGGTGAAAATAGCGTTGAAAGATTCCGTTACATAGATAGATAGATACAGGTGAAGCTAATATAAAGCGTGTAAAAAATAGCCTGTACTCAAATGTAAATGTTAGCAAAAATTCAGAGGCCTATGGCGCTTCTAAGTGCCCTAAATTATGTCAGAGTTAAAAGGCTGCCAGTTAAATGCTACCTGCATGCATATCTTTAAACTTGTTTTTCCAGACCCTTACTTTCACTACATTTTTGTACATTTAAAATTGAATGGAATTCAGACATTTTGTACTAGAAGGTTCAAAGTGTAACTGCATGTCCTAAAAACAATGGGTAACAAAGTAGTGCATCGGTTTCATGATTGAAGTAGTATTTTATTTAATAAAAAATACAATGTAATGCATTTTTAATTTTTTTTTTTTCAAATTCCACGCTCAAAAAGTTTCCCCTAATATCATCTGGCCATCCATCATCCTCTTCACTAGTGTGAACCGCAACGGGACGCTACCACACACATTAGTCCCTAGTAAAACTGCAAAACATAGCATGAAAATACTAATATTTCGGTGACAGAACTACCCTAGTCAGAACACTATAGAATATAATGTATAAAGTTAATAGTAACTTACTCTTACTTCCAGTTGCCTGCACTGGCACTGGAACACCATACTGTTGAAAATTAAATTAAAAATGTTTTCAAAACCGTCCACCTTATATCCCGTTCTTCTAAGTAGACCGCGGTTTCAAGTAGTTCTTCTGATCGACATACGAAGTGAATTCATAGCTTAACTTTTATTTCCCCTTCTTCTTTTAATACTTATTTAATGTAAAAGTGAACTGAAAGCTATATATATATGTATATATATATATAAGTAGAGAGGGTAATTCAAAATACACTTCAAATTTTACATTTCGTTGGGAATATAATACGATTGTGTTGCTAATCACTTGCAGAAAATCAACATATTGTCAATCCCAACGTGCATTCTCTGCAACTATCCAGAAAAAGTAACTTATGGGCACCTTGTGGAATTTCATTTTAAGTTTTCCCAATAATAATTTGATTAATCAACGAAGAGCATAGTTTTAGTATGTGATAAAATTATTTGTTTGTGTTGTAATAGCGTAAATTGTGTTGTATGAGAGATGATGAAGAAAATGGAGAAGGCGAAAACCGATGCCGGCGCGTAGCCTATTTCTGTCGAAAAGCACCAGGTCCACAAGGCTTAACGTCCCCATCCAACTGACGAATCTCCATTAATAGTACTATGTACATGTCTTCCCACATATTCACTGTGGAGGGGAATGCAATTTAATATAAGATTTTGGTGCAAATTCTACAGAATAAAAACCATACATCTCCACCCTTCATGACCACGAGACCATTTAGTGACTCGTGAAATTTTCTAGAAGATTTGGATATCAGGAGTGGCATTTGTTAGGACTATTTAACGAATAAAATTAAGCTGTTTTCTCAAAAATGATTATTTAAATATAGTTACCGGTATTTTAAAATATCATCATCATCATCATAGTACATTCACGAATTTAGGCCATTTGTTGACCTGTTTCGGCCTTCAAGAGAAAACACCATCCAGAAGTCTTTTGAGTGGACGTCCTGGTCTTCTGCTTCCTGCAGGTTGATATCTTAACATTAGTTTGGGTATTCTGTGATCTTCCATTGCGATGAACATGTTGTATCCATCTTGACTTATCATCAGAAATTTGTTTTCTAAAGATTCCATGTGTAATTCTTCTAATATGTCTTCATTTTTTTGTGATATAGTAGTGTGTATCCTGCAGTCCTCTCCGAGAATTCTCATTTCAGGCAATTCTAAGTCTCTGTATATCCTTCTGTTTCACCGTCCATACTTCGCTACCATACAAAAGAGTTGGAATAGCCAGTGTTTTATCCACTTTCAGTCTTGACTGCTTTGGGACTAACTGTGGCTTGAAGAGAGAATTTATTACCCCTAAAATTCTTACAACTTTAGATATTTTCGCCATTACAAAACATCCTTTTCTTCTTCATATGAGATATTGCATCCTAGATATGTAAAATGATTCACCTGCTCAAATTTTTATTGTCCAGTACAATTTTACTTCTGACAGGATCTACACCTTGAAATGCCATAATTTTTGTTTTTTTTCTGTAGATTATCTTTAATATCCATATTCCTTCTGTAATTTTGTTAAGTTCATACAGACGCTTTCTGTAGATTATCTTCGGAATTTGCTATTATTTTTTGTGTCATCTGCAAACAGTAGGGTGTTTCATGTTCTATTTTCTGATATTCTTCTTCCAAATTTATCTGTTTTGGTTCCAGCAACATATTACTTCATTGATAATAAATTGCAAAGAGTGTTGGGGATAGGGGGCAGCCTTGTCTCACACCACGATTTATCATTCCTTCTTCAGAAAATCTGTTATTTAATTTTAATCTTTATGGTGTTGTCTTTGTAAATATTTTGTAGGGTTCTTGCCCGAAGTAAAATTTGGTATATTTCTGTCTTCCAATATATTTAAGAGTTTTTTTTGATTCTCTTTACTGTTTTGTCGAATGCTTTTTCAAAATCTATGAAAGCAATAATGTGTTTTCTAAGTTGAATTCTCTTCTTTTTTCAAGCAATAGTTTAACAGAAAATGCTGAATCAATACAAGATCGTACCTTTCCTAAATCCATTTTGACATTCCATAAGGAATTTGTCACTGAAACTTTTCACTTTTCCATTTAAAATGTCTGCAGAATTTTTGTAGCATGTGTTTAACAAACTGATTCCCCTATAGTTGTCCATTTTTCTCTTGTCTCCTTTCTTGAACAGGGGTATAACAATGCTTGTCTTCCATTATTGTGGTATATCTGCATTTTTGAATACATTATTAAAGAAGGACAACAGTCTTTCATGGAACTGTTTGCCTGCATATTTGTACAATTCAGAATTCAAGCCATCTGTGCCAGTTGCCTTCCCGTTTTTTTAATTTCTTTAAACTATTGTTCAATATTTTAAAATATTTATACATTTAATGTAAACAGTGAATTTTGAAAACAATTTAGATATGCGAGGTTATGTATATTCGCTGCAACTTGATCATATTATTTATTGTCAAATATGATCGAAATATTGTAAGAATGCACCCTCGTGTGGAAATAATGGAACACTTCAAACTGTACAGTTTATTATTATCAACATTATAAGTTATTTATTTATTTATTAGTAAACAACTCAATAAAATCATGTTATCTGTTCATTATTTGCTGTATACAATGTACTTGTTGGAGAAAAATAATGCTCTGATCTGTTCTGAATATTAAAAAGGAGGAGCTTTCTTTAACACAAAAGCAGAAGATTATATGGTGTGTAGAAGAAACAATTCGTTCAAACGTGATTGATCATTGACTAACATTTGGGGCATGAGTTAAATAGTCTATAATGATCTATTGACTATCTATAATTATAATGGGTGATAATTATCAGGATAGCACAGCCACGTCAAAAGAACATTGAGAATGTCAGACCTGTGCAAGCGTCACGCACTTATATTCAAGCTCGAGTTTCCCTCTCCCAGCACAACTTCCACATCTTGTCGTACAACTTGACTTATATGGTGTGGTAGAAGAAAATAGCAAATTTTCACTCCACCACCAAACTCAGAACGCTTAATATTTATTTTGAATATATTATTATTTTGAATGAATTACTGGTCGGTGCATAAGATATATCTAGGAACTGGTACATCTTCAACTTTGCAGGGGCAGAAAATAAAATTATATATAAGCTTAAAACAACTGATTTAACTTTATGATTAAATACATAATTACTAATTAATATGAATTTTTTGCATCAAGTTTATAACAATGCTTTTCAAATTAAAATACGTAAATCGATTGGCAGAAAATAATAATCCCAGATGGATTCGGACAAATCCCAACGTTCACAGAACATTAGAAATATCACAAATTTTAAATCTATTCGGGAAAATAGTCCACTTATTTTTGACAGTGCGATTCAAAAAATAGTAAGTTTACTTTATATGCCCTTTAGGTTCAATGGAATATATGCAAATGAGATTCCTGGAATTAACCTAATCCATTTTATCGTAAACTCCTGAATACAGTATTTATATTAGTTTCTCTATTTATTAGCGAATGACGGAAGAATGAATCTGTTAGGGTTTTATTCATGAAATTATTTAAAACATAAGTTGCAACAAATCTAATCTATCCTAGCTTAATGGACAACGAAAACAACCATGTCATATACATATATATATACAGAGTGTTGCAAAAAAAACATCGACAACGGATGTGAGGTGATATATTTGGATATGTTGACCATTTTTTAATGAGGTACCAATGTCCGGAAATTATGCGTTTTCACACTATGAGGTTCGTTAGTTGTTGGAATTGAAGACTCATTGCTTGACAATACTGTCACAGTCACATCAAGTTTTCAAAATATCCACCTCCCATCTCATTGCAGAGCGTACGTCTGCGGTGTAGCGATTGGAGCATACGATCAAATACTTCTGGCGGCTTTTGGATTATGTCTGCAGGAGCGTGGAGGGTGCCATAAGATCCCATACGTGACTCCAGTGGAGTCTGATACACAAACTGTTTATTTCTCCCCACAAAAGTAGTCCCGAAAGGGTTAAGATCTGGTGATCTCGGAGGCCATGGGACTGATCCCCCTCTTCCAATCCATCGACCTCGATACATAGTATCCAAAGGTCTCGTCACCTTGAACATGGGAAAGGACCTGGAGCTCCGTGTTGTATTGGCACGCCACATTCCGTTGTGAAGCCACATATCAATGGTTCCATACCTGCGAGATGTTGTCAAGTAACGAGGCTTCAAATTCTTTGGAACTAATTTTTTTACCACCCCCCCACCCCCCCCCCCCCCCCCCCCCCCCCCCCACCCCCCCCCCCCCCCCCCGCCCCCTAAAAAAAAACACTGAATATTGAGACATAATTCACTAGTCATAATGTGAAAACGCAACATTTCCAGGCATTGGTACCTTATTAAAAATGATCAACATATCTCAGTATACTACCTCACCTCCGTTATCGGTGTTTTCCTGCATATATCTTAATGTTCTAGCGGCAGCAAATTTTGTTTTTGACTTTTTTAACCAAACTTTACATATGACAATCAATTAAGCATTAACCAGAAAAGCAGTTCATTAGGAGTGGGTGTCACGTGTAGCAAAAAGTTGAAAAATCTTTCTAGCGGAAGCAATTTTCGAATTTTCGCAAGAAAACTCGGCATATGGCATTGATATTAAAATAAAAAATATATAATCAAAAAATGAACGAAATCAGATAATTGAGAGGCGAGTTTACTACACAGGCTTAGTTTATGAATCTCTCTAGCGGCTGTCATCTTTATATTCTCGCAACGTAACTGGATACATACGATTTAATTAAGAAAATAAATATATATTCTATAAACCCACAAATTCGGAAAATGAATTTGACTTGCTGCGAAATTTTCTTATTTGACACAATTCATGCGTGACGGATGTGTTTAATAAGACCACAAATCTATAATTTGATCCTATGAAATTTATTTTTCAGACCGTGAAGAAGTGCTCACTGAGATTGATCAGAATGCATATGCGGAAGACTATCCCAATTATGATGAGTATTGCGGTACATATTTGGCTCACACTAGAGCACACAGAAATGGCAAAAAATGTAAGTAATTCCATTCTGGCATATTTCCACTTTCAAGTGCAACTAGGAGATATTTTTTCCTTGGAGAGTTATAAATCTTGAAGAGAGAATGTAATATCCTAAACCGTTTACCGTCATTATTGATATCAAACTGATTTTAGTAATTTAGAAGGTGCATCTTCTATTACTCAAACAGAATTTACATTATTTACGCATTCCAGAAATTTGGCTTTGACTGTGAGGGGGGAAAATTCATTGTTTTAACATTCCTTTTACTATATTTTAAGAATGATTGTAAAAGCCTTGTTCTCATTTCTGTTAGTCAGTTTTTATAATTTTTCACCTTTTATCGTTCATTGATTATAAATATGGAAGATAATACAAGAAAAAGGATACCCGATACATCTAATAAAAACTATTATAAGGTACGAAAATAGTAATTAAAATAAATAGAAAATTAACAGAAGAAATTAGAACTTACTGTGGTTTAAAACAGGGGTGTAGCATTTCCCTAGCACTTTGTAATATACATTTTGACGACATTCTTGATGAATGGAATTAGTTGAAAAGGAATTTAAAATTGGACGAAGCAAAATATTGAATGCATTATGTTTTGCAGATGATATAGTATTAATTTCTTACTGAGAGAACAGGCTACAAAAAGCATTCTATTAGTTAAAAAATATATGTAAGGAACACAATGTAATAATTTCAAAATAAAAATGTAATGGCGTTCCATGAAAAGTACCCAGTAAGAACAAAAATAGTAGTAGAAGATAAAGTCTTGGAACAGGTTTCATACTTCCAGTATTTGACCTGCGGTGTAACTTATGAAGAAGAATAAGATATAAATAAGAAAATGCTCAACATATTCGTGGAACAATCAGACAAAAACTGAGGAACAAAGTAAGAAAGGAAACGCAGCCAAGTTTTTACTCAACGATGGCACTACCAGGGTCGATATATGGAGGAGAGGCCTGTGTCCTGAAAGAAAAAGAAAAAAAAGTAAAATTCAGGCAGGGAAATGAGAATCCTACGGGCTGTGAATGGTTGTACAAGAGAAGAACATACAAGAAATGAGAATATTAGAGAAGAACTAAAAGTAAAACCACTTCTCCAGCAAATAGAAGAACACAGGAATAATTGGATTGAACTTCTGTAAAGAATGACAGAGGATAGGATACCAAAGATGGCACTGATGTATAATCCTGGAGGACGGAGATTCATAGGAAGACCAAGAAAGCGCTGGGCTAAAGATATGTAAGATCGGTACAGGCAAAGACGTAATTCGTGAAGTTGATGATGATGATGATTATAAATTTAATAAGTAATTATTATGCATTATTCTCTGGCAAATAAGAAGGGCGATGTTAAGAATAACGCAACTCTGAAATGAAAAGCAAAATTTTGCTACGGAATAATGGGGTTTCATTTATTATTTTCATCATTTGATAATATATGCTTCTTACATATAATTATGTCTTATATGGGATTGTATTTTATTCCTACATAGAAATAAGTTACGCCCTATATTACCTGCCAGAAAATTTGATTCAAATGTGGGTGTGGGCATGAAGCGGTTGACTTCTTCCACATAACTGTTATAGATTACAGGTAAATAATCGGATTTTAAATTAAGTCTTCCTGAGTTTGGATAACTACTCCATTCCATTGATGCAGTTTAATCTCCCGCCTTATAGATACTTTTACGTGCCACATGCCACCCGCGCCTTACAGCAGCACGACCTGTCGGGAGTGGGATTTTTATCTATGGATCACACACATACTTCTTTTTATCACACAAGGACACGGAGAACCTCTCCGAATGAGGGATAAACTTAATTCCAGGGTCTCCTCCGAGGCAACATAACATTTAGACGAAACACCATTCACACACACATTCATACTAAACTTGCCGATAGTGATTAAGATTATATTTCCACACCTTAACAACTGTTAAACTCATTCCATTAAAGTTCATGAACATCAGTAAAAATAAGTGGCATTTAGCACAAAACTGAGTAGTAATCTGAGTCTGACCATCACAATGACTCCATGTATTTTTCATGAATAATGAAAATAGGAAAATATACGAGTATATATTGTTTTGTGTAATGAAAACATATTGGTTAATTTGTGACCATATCTTACGTCACATATCAATATTAAACACCATTTCCTCGTCAGAGATGTGAAAGAATATAAAAAACTCATTTAACAGGTAAGTTATTAACCCATTAACTTCAGGTTTAAATGCTGGATATTAAATCACTGTATTCTAGTTTTTAACTGTCAGACATTCAAAACGAACAAAATATATCGGTACTTGAGATCACAACATGGGTGAAGTCCACAACATATTTCTCTACCATTCATAAATGTTAACAAAAGATTACCCTGCCAAGGGATGTACAAAAAATTGCAAAATATATAACAGGCAGCGTTAAGCGAATGTACCTTGTCTGCTGAGTTGAAGACCATTAAACTGCCGGCGAGTCTAGCTCGTCTTCTGAGGCGAATGCGTTAATAATTTGTGTTTTAAGTTATTTATTATTAAATTTAAAATAACATTATGACACAGATTAAGAATAAT
Organism: Diploptera punctata; assembly: GCA_030220185.1. Classification (NCBI taxonomy): domain Eukaryota; kingdom Metazoa; phylum Arthropoda; class Insecta; order Blattodea; family Blaberidae; genus Diploptera; species Diploptera punctata. The sequence goes on from JASPKZ010009943.1 coordinate 23,892, forward strand.
AAGAAATGATAGTGCTTGTCATCATAGTGTTTCTATTTCTTTAACTTACGAACATTGATAATACTACTACTACTAATAATAATAATAATAATAATAATAATAATAATAATAATAATAATAATAATAATAATAATAATAATAATAATAGTAATAATATTATTATTACTTTGTTTTTATTATTATTGTTATTGTTACTACTACTGTTGTTATTAGTATCACTTTTATTTTTACTGCTGTTATTTCTTTTTTAGTTAAGACCAATATGGAGTGGTTTGATTTTTTTCAGTAATACTGTAAGTATTCTACAGTAGTCTCGGACAAATTTAACTCTGGCATTATATAAATAATATATTTTAGTAAAACTCAAAATATTATTATTATTATTATTATTATTATTATCATTATGTATTATTGAAGAAGACTTAGGCAGAACAGTGTGATAACATTTAATTAATTTTACAATTTTTTTAAATCTTCATTATAATTTTATTATTTTTAAAATTAGTCATGAAATTCGATAAAAATATTCTTACAAATTCATTCATATTAAGCCATCCTCTATAATGTGAGTTAAATGTTTATGAAAAATTTCAATAAAATGAAGCAAATAGTTTTATTGACAAATTATCTCCTTGTATTAAAAAAATAGTTTCGAGAAAATGGTTTAAGATTGTAACACATGTTTGTACTCACACTGAACCTTAAAAAAGCACAACTGGCATATGCCAGCCCATCCCTCTCGGTATGTTTCCTGCGTTGTCCTGTTCTCAGTCTCTTTCCGGTACTTCTGGCCCCTAATGTTCATTCTCTGGTAATTTTCATTACAGATATCACTTAAATAAATCACTTACACAATTATATTCTTACATAATTCCCTATTGAACCCCCAACCTTATCAATATCTCAAATATACTCTTACTCCCATAATTAACATTTTCTATTGAATCATACGGTGATATTTTAATAAATCTAATGACAATATTTGTGGTTTTGGGTCATATGGTCCAACATTTCTTCTTAAATGATTTATTTGAATCTGTTGTTCTACCTCTAGGGCATCTTGTAAGAAATTCTGTTTTTGAAAGGTTTCTGGACGCCTTTTTTTCCCATAATGGCTTTGGGGTTGGGATGAGAATGTTTGTAATCTTTCTCCATTACATTTACATCAGCCAATCGAAACACACACTATGATTCTCGACCTTTTGGGTGAAAGTGGTGAGTAGAATTTGAGTCTGTATTAACCTCATGGTATCATATTGCCAAAATTTAATATCTGATAAATAATCTTTATGGGCCCTTATAGCATTTATTTTACTATTTAACTCATTCCCATTAATAGAAGTCAATGACCAATTATGTTTCAATGAATTTTGTTTCACAACTAATGAGAGTCGTGATTCACCTAGCTAATTAATGAATTCTGTTTATCTAAATAAAGAAAGCCCCTCCTTTTTAATATTCTGAACAGGTCAGAGCACTATTTTACATTGACTGACTCTCCAACAAATACGTTGGATATAGCAAATAATGAACAGATTCCTTCGTACTACACATTTGATAATTGTGTGTTCAATAATTGTGTTTTAAATAGTGATTTTACTGAGTTGTTTCCTAAAAATATAAATAATAACCTATGATGTTGGTTATAATATACAGTTTAATGCGTTTAATTGTTTCTCCACTAGGGTGCTTTCTTACAATATTGCGATCTTAGTGGGTTATCGCTGATTGCGATCCTATTTTGCAATAAATAATATGATCAAGTTGCATTGAATAAACATAACCACACGTTTCTGATCTGTTTTCGAACATCGCCGATTGCATTAAGGATATAAAAATTTTAAAATATCTGTAACTATATTTAAATAGTGATTTTTGAGTAAACAACTTAATTTTTTTCGGTAAATAGTCCTAACAAATGTCACTCTTGATTTTCAAATGCTGTAGACTATTTAACTCATGCCCCAAATGGGAGTCAATGACCAATCACGTTTCAATGATTTCTGTTTTACAACCAATCAGAATCGTGTTTCACCAAATATTTATCAGTGTTATGATTACCATATTAAAGAAAGCTCCTCCTTACAATATTGCGTTCCTTTGGCAATAAATAGTATGATCTGGTTGCAGTGATAAACAAATGAAGCAGTAGAAGCGTACCTATCGTTTCTCATTTGTTTTCAAACATCGCCGTTTACATTAAATATAGGCTATAAATATTTTAAAATAACTATAGTTAAATAATGATTTGTGAGTAAACAGCTTAATTTTATTCGTTAAATAGTCCTAACATATGCCACTCTTGATTTCCAAATTATCGATAAATTCACGACTCACGAAGTGAGGAGTGAATTTATCGATAATTTGGAAATCACTCGTGGCATTACTTATGATAAATTCACTCCCGAAATTACATATGATAAATCTGCAGCTTGTGTATGAAATAATTTATCATATTCCCTGCACCATTAATGCCCTTGTTGTCTGACAACTTTTTCTCACAGAGTTTTCTTTTAGTCCTCTGAATCATGATCCCATTTTTTTTCTGGACATACCCTGTACACATATTTTTTCCTTCTTCATTTCGTGGTCGATATGACATTGCAACGTGAACAATTACACATATTTTGTGTCCCCATCTCCTATATATTTAATGGACTTCATCTAAATTTGTCTTCTGAGTGTTTGAAAATTTCACAATACTCTTACATTCCGTGCTTGCAGCACGCATTTATGGTCAGCTGTATATAGTAAAGGTGATGTTCTGCTAGTCATGCTTCGAATTTGGCATCACTTTTCAGGCACTTTGAAAATCACAATTATAACATTTATACGACTGAACCTCAATATTAATTAACTTGCCAGTTTCTGCCCCGATATTAGACACAATACGGTAATGAGACACATGGCCAGGATGTCCTCTATGAACCATCTTCAGATATTTATAACTCACACTTTTCAGGGTATTCCTATATTGCACGTTTCTATTATTTTCGGCCACCTAACTTGTTGAATTCTGTTACAAATCAAAGTGTATGTTGACTGCATCATATTTGGTGCTAAATCCGTAACTCCACAAATCATTTTTAATCGACTCAAGCCTTGTCCAAAACACCACATTGCAAATGCTCATATTATTTTATTTCAGTTACTCTCTTAGTTCTACATCCTGGAGTACTATTGAAAAAAGTTTTTAGTGTTACAGTTTTCACAAACCAACGAAATGTGCTTGCCAGTCCATCAATGAGTTTCAAATAATTTCATACTACCAAGGCATAATTTACAATAATAATATTCACTAATACTGCTTACTGAAGTAAAACGATCTGTAATTCTATAACGTACACATTACAATTTTCTTCTCTATAAGATGGGTGACCTAACTTTACAACTAAGTTTATCTGATGATGCACTTTTAGGTGTTGCAGAGTTAACAATATTGACGGTATCCTTATCGGAATATTTTGTATATCTGCATCCAGTAAATTTGCACTTCTACAGCCTTGGCACATTACCTTTCCTGACTATTTTCGCACAGAAAAGTCGTTCACTACTCAACTGTATAAAGTTCCCTCTTAATAAACTACAGGTATTAATCAAGGAGAAGCTAAAACAGGAGACAAAAATAATATCAAAGAGAATATATTTTATTCATGCCTATTAGAAAGTTGAGTGAACATGATATCTGTTAAACCAACTCTTTGGTGCTGAAAATATAAATATGCCCCTAACATCAAAATTATTAGAATGCCGCTTTGATAAGAACACAGCCTTTATACTAGTACGGTTGTCCAAAATGTTCGATATCTCCAAAAATAATAGAGATTCGTGCATGATCATAAAACAAAGACATGTTATATGCCTGCTTTTTTGAAGACAATAATTTCTTTTTGAATATTTTCTTAATTTTCTATTGTACAATGTCCTTTAAAAACAATTATTTATCAGAACGAATCCCATGAAGGACTAAAATAATTCCACCTCCTCCATATAGGGTCGTGCTAGGGGCTAATTACTGTATTGCGCAGAAAATAGCATAAGTATGACAGTATTTTTTTGGTGAGGATTTTGTCAAATATTTCTTGTTGACAGCGGCAGAGTATCTTTCTCCAATTGGAATAATCAGGTTTAAAACCCTGTGTCATTGTCTTTAATTTTTTATGTAGGCCTATTTGTGTAGCCAAACCAAGTTAACTAAAATCTTTCACTGGCTTGTTAATACATCGTGCTTGTCAATATACAGTGACGTCTTCTCCTTCTTATTGAAATGCCTAATACATACGTATGGCCCATGGCCGAGCGGTGTAATCCACCGAGTCATGGTGCTGTTATAAGGGACCTGCGTTGGATTTACTTATTGTCATCATCGTCGTTTCAAGTATTAGGCCCAGTGGCCCGTTACGGTCTCCCGCCATCTCCGAAAAGGTCGACCCACAGATCTTCTGCCTCGAGAATGTAGTGAAGAATTTGATTTGGTATTCTGTGACGATCCATGCGCTCAATATGGGCTAGCCAATTGTTTCTATATTCTTGAAGGTATTCAGATATAGGTACGATGTTTAACTCTCTGGCTATTGTTGAATTTCTTTGGTGGTCTAGAAGGTTATAACCTGCAGTTCGTCGCAGAAATTTCATCTCCGTGGCTGTAATATGACATTCATCCTGAGTTCTGATTGTCCAAGCTTCACTGCCATAACAGATTATAGGTCTAGCGAGAATTTTATAGATTTTCATTCCTGTGTGTCTCTGCACTTTTGATGGTTTAAAAACTTGGTTGATAATTCTTAAAGCTTTATTATAGTTTTGTATTTTAAAGGATATATCACATTCCTCATTATAAGTTAGATCATATCCTAAGTATTTAAATGAATTGACTTGCTCTAATATTGAATTCAAAATACAAATTTTACTTCTTACTGGGAATTTCCCTTGAAAGGCCATAACTTTAGATTTCGTTGTTGATATTTCCATGTTAAATCGTTGGGCTATTATATTAAGATGATGAGTGGAATATTGTAATTCATCTTCATTATTGCCGAAAACAGCCTGATCATCTGCATATAAGAGTGTGTCTAAAATTGTGTGTCTTGAGAGAGGGATATTACCATGAACTGTCAATCTCCAGTGTCTGATGATAGCATTAATACTTACTTACTTACTCACTGGCACTATCGAACCCGTAGGTTCATGGCCCGCGCGGACGTAAGCTCTCCATACATCCCTATCCTGAGCTAATGCTTTCCAATCATTCCCTGTATAATCTACTTCCCTCAAATCATAGTTAATGTTGTTCTCCCACCTCATTCTTGATCTACCTACTGGGCGTTTTCCCTCTGGCTTTCCTACAAGAAGCTTCCATGCTCGTATTTCATTCCCCATATGCGCAACATGTCCTGCCCATCGCAGTCTGCGAGACTTAACTGTTCTTATTATATCTGGCTTCCTAAAAAAGACTATGTAGTTCATTGTTATGTAGTCTTCTCCATTCACCTGTCTGTTCATCTCTCTTTGGTCCAAAAATTTTCCTAAGAACTTTATTCTCAAATACTCGTAATCTCCTTTCCTCCCTTAAAGTAAGAGTCCATGTTTCGCACCCATGTAATATAACTGGTAGAATAATAGTTTTATATATTTTCAGCTTAACGTTTTTTGAGAGGAGTTGGGACATGAAAAGTCTCTGCAATGCATAATAGCATGCATTTTCCAGAATTGAGCCTATGTTTAATTTCTTTGTGCATCTCATTCCTATTTGTGATTATTGTTCCTAGGTATTTGAATTCAGCCACTTCCTCAAAATTTCCCTCATTTGTCATTGATGATAGCATTAATGTATACATTAAATAGAAGTGGTGATAGAGGGCATCCTTTTCTGACTCCGCAATTTATATGTTTCCAATCTGACAATTCTGTTCCTATTTGTACTGTTATGATGTTATTTTTATACAGATTAAAAATTGTTTTGGTCAGTTGATTTGGTGTTCCATCATCAGTTAAAATATCTAAAAGTTTTTGTCTGTCAACTCGATCAAATGCTTTGATAAAATCTATAAAAGCTATATGTAGTTCTTTATTGAATTCTTTGTGCTTTTCGATAAGAAGTTTTAAGGTGAAATAACCATCGGCACAGGATCTTCCCTTACGAAAACCATTTTGTTCTTCCCCTAATACGTTTTCATAGTGTTTTTGTGATTTAGATGCTAGAATGTTTGTAAAAACTTTATATCCACTGTTGAGAAGGCTAATGCCTCGATAATTATTACAATCTTTGAGGTTACCTTTTTTAAAAAATGGTATGATAATGGCTTTCTGCCAAGGTGAAGGTATGTCTTCTCCCAAGATTATTTTGTTTAGTAAGTGCAGAAATTTTTGTTTAAGAGTTTTGTCAGAATATTTAAACAATTCTATATGAAGTCCATCCTCACCAGGTGCTTTATTATTTTTACAGGACTCTAAAGCTGTGTCAAGTTCTGCTTCAGTGATATATAGAAATTCATCGTTCTGAGATATGGGTAAATCAAAATTAGTCTGGGAGATGGACCATAAATTTTGAAAATATGTACCCCAAGTGGTTTTATCAATCAAATTTAATTTTACACTCTCTTTACACTGTTGGCTAAGATTATTTAAAACTTTGTAAGTTTTTGGGTTAAGTTTGGTGAGATCTCTCTCTAAATTAGAGACGAAAGTGTCCCAATTTTTTCTGTGTCTTTTTTCTGATTTCTCGTTTTGCAATAGCTCTTTTATGATGATAATCAATTTTGTCATTCAACAATCCAGTTGTTATATATTGTTTAAATGCTTGTCTTTTTCAGCAATAATTTTTTGCTATATCTTCATCCCATTTTCTGAGACCTCTTTTCCTGTGCCATTTTAGTTTTGTCCCTAAACTTTCTAGAGCTGCTTTTCGTAATATGTTACAGATGTTATTCCATTCTTCTTCTACGGAATTTGAGGTATCAGAATTAATTGTGTGTGATTTTTTTCTTTGTTGGTATAACCATTGAATACTATCTTGCTGTAAAAGGCTAACTTTAAAGATGTGTTTTTCCTGATAACGTGGTTTACATTTCGAATGTTTCATATAACATGGAGGGAAGCGACAGGTGGAGACAAGTAGAAAATGATCTGTTTCCAGTTCAAGTCTCCTGAAAACTCTGGTATCCAGAACATAATTGAAAAGTTTACGATTAGTTAGTACATAATCTATAATTGACTGAGAATTCCGAGCAGACCTTGTATATTTATGGCAGTCTTTATGTTGAAAAAATGTGTTTGTAATTGGAAAGTTATTATTTACTTATTGTAAAATAAATAACTCGCACTGTGGAACCCGGATGAATTACTCCACCAAGATAACTCTGCACGGGCGGGGGGAAGAGTTTAATATAGGCCTATGGCCGCACAGCTATATATGCTCTCCATAGATATCTTACACTGAGGTATTATTTACCAATTAGGAATATTATTTTTCTACTTCAATCTTGGTCTAAGGACTTGTGCTGGTTTTAATTCTTCTAAACTGTCCAACTAACTAACTGACACCGTCAAACCCGGAGATATATGTTAGCCGACACAACCTCTCTATACACCTTTATCCTGAGTTAATATTTCTTGAGTGCCTCTTACATATGAGGCGGTTAGAATCAAAGGTGTGCAAGGATTACAGTATCGAGAAAACCATGTACAAAGTTGAAGTTGGATAAGAAAATCATAGGTAGGCCCTAATTGAAAATGTTAACAATAATTATTTATCTACTCCTAACTCATATACGTATGTCCTTTTGCCACTAAATAAAATTATGCTTCAAGAATATAATTATGCAACAAACAAAATATTTGGAAAACAATTATTATGCTCGTTTGCTTCTGAACGCCTCTAATGAGAGTGGAAATATGACAAGAAACGCCACAATTTAAATTTTTAGTAATTAAGTTTGTTAACTTGTAGTAACTAAGTAACTAACTCACTAGCACTATAGAACCCGGTAGTTCATGGCCAAGCGATCATAAGAACTACATACATGATACCTATTCTGAGATGTTTTTTAATAATTTCCTGTATAATTCACCCCACTCAAACCAAGATTAATATTATTTTCCTACCTGATTTTCCGTCTAACTACAAGGCGTTTTCTTTCTGTTTTTCCTAGAAGAAGTATCCACCCCTCTTTCATTTCCTATTAGTGCCACCTAGTAGTGCTACATGTTGTTTCGCTTCTAGGCGTTGTTGTGTTGTTATCTTCACCCACTTTTCTGTTCATCATTTCTCTTTAGTGCATTTTCCCCTAAGGACTCTTATTCTCAATTACTCATAATGTTTTTCTCCTCTTTTAAAGGAATAGACCGAAGAGAACGTGATTCGCATCAAAATGCTGGAAGAATCACCATTATTATATGATGTACTATTATTTTATTTTGTGAATTGTGTGCAGTACATCATCATTAAAGATTGAAATTTGATTCCATTTCAATGTACAAGTAATTTTCATTCATATCTCCTCCCTCTATGAAACTACTTTATTTATCATGTTTCATGAAGTTCCATATTGTTAACTATAACACTAGGGTGCTTGATGAGAAAAGTAAATAACTAATAAAATAAAATAAATAATTATTAACATGATTTTATGTTGCAATTTCGATTATCTACCACTAATATTTATCAATAATATTTATAATCAACATTAATAAGATTCATGATATGAGAAAATAATCCACCTAAGATAAACGTACCCGAGGAGATAAAAATTTTGAAGGCAGTTATCAACAACGACCATCTGATAAATTAAAACGCACCCAATACGTGTAACTCCCTCTACCAGATTTTTATTGGAACACCAGTATTGAATCCCGCTGATGATGTGACTAATCCCGAAAGCGCTACAGATAAATAACTTATAAAGTTGAGGAGACGGTCCGTTTAGGTAAATATTTGATAATTTTATATTTTAATACTTAAAACATGAATATGATTTTGCACATCTAGTTGAAAATCAGACTGGTGAAAATTTTACTTTTAAAAACAAACATCTTACTTCAATAAAATCATATAATCTTAAGCTAAAGATTTCTATTTAGAATTCAAATTATCAATACTAATTTACTTATGATAATATTGTATAACCTCGTTTGGACGTTACGTGCATTTCAAATTTTGACGGAAATTTTTAGCACTTTATAATAATGGAATAATTTTTCTTAAATCAAATTACAGAAGGAACAATTACGGACGTTTAATTTATAGTATAGTTTTAATTTATAGTATCTGGTTATCCGTATAAGCTTATATAAGAGTGGTTAGGAAGTTGTTTTGCAATTTGGTATTTTAGTTTTATTAATTTTGTCTGTGCCAAGTTTGAGATTTGTGGAAAACGTTTTCAATATATATATATAGATGCGTTGTTTAAGCCAAACCAGTCATATTATAACATACACTAACTAACACAATTTTTATATCCGATGTGAAAATAATTAAATCTAATGGGAAACGATGCGCTGAATCTGAAAATTGTTTTTTTCCTAACACCCTTAGTTCAGAAGATATCTAAGAAAAATTCAATTATTTTTCAAATGACAATTTATACGTAATTTGAGATTGTATTACAATAGTTGTTACTTCCTATAATGGCAATTATAATTTAATTGTCCTCTAATCAACAGATGGACTTAAAAGTAGATTATCACAACTAGGAATGTTATATACAGGTTGTTTCATTAATGATGGCGCAAACTTAAATGGTTGAAAGTACACGATAATAGAAGCAACAATGTCCCAATAAACATGGGTCCGCAAACGAGTCGTTTGCGAGATAATTACGAATGTATGGTTACAAGCCGCCACTGACGTCATTGTTTGTAACATCGTACTAGGTGATTATCTCATTGGGCCACACATTCTTCCGCGAAAACTTAATGGACTGAGGTACCTTAGTTTTCTGCGGCGTCATCTTCCAGGATTGCTTGAGGATGTTTCCCTTCAGCAACTTCGGAGTTTGTGGTATATGCATGATGGAGCTCCGGCACATTTTGCTGCTGCTGTGAGACGGCATCTAACGCGCTGATACGGCCAAATATGGCTAGGTCGAGGCGGATCTGTACCTTGGCCTCCAAGATCACCTGATCTAAATCCTTTGGATTTTTATGTCTGGGGTCACCTCAAAAGCGAAGTGTACAGCACACCTGTTAACACGATTGAAGAACTGGAGCAGACAGTTGTACATGCTTGTCAAAAATTCAAAAATGAAGCAGGTGTTTTCGAAAGAATTCGACATTCATTGCAGACCGAGCTCAGTATTGCATTCAGATGCAAGGAAGACACTTAACATCTCCTATAACAGGTAACCCGTAAGTGAAGTGAACTGTGAAATGTGAACTAAATGAGATGAAAAAATATAATAGTAAAGTCTAAATTCAAATAAATTTCTACTAACTAGGACGATGTATACAATGAAGTCAGTGGCGGCTTATAACCATACATACGTAATTATCTCGCAAACGGCCCGTTTGCGGGCCCATGTTTATTGGGACATTGTTGCTTCTATTGTCGTGTAGTTTCAACCATTTTAAGTTTGCGCCACCCTTTATGAAACAACCTGTATATATATATATATATATATATATATATATATATATATATAATTGCAGATTAAAACCAAAAATAGATTTTGTGTATTGTTTAAGAATATGAAATGAGAATATTTTGTTTTTTGTTCATTTAGGTGTCTCTGTGTGTGTTCATTTGACAAAATATGTTACCGTATTTGTTATTTCAACTAACCAAGCCTATGTCGGTTTAACAGAATACCAGTAATAAGTCCGTATTTTCTTCAAAATGTAGACATAACATAGATAATAACCCAGGTAGAGACTGGGCTGACACTTACTTTATCACGGGGTATATACTGCACAAAAACTGAGGGTACTTGTGTTATTGACAGAACCCGAAATTAGTTGGTAAACAGAAATATTATTTTCAGGACAATGAATTATGTTAGTAGGAGATTCATTATACTACTTGGGTTGATATTGCCTACCAGTTTAAAATACGCGTTCTACACTTGCGAAATGGATCATCAGTCTCATTTTGAATGTGTTGACAAGAATGTAGTATTTTGTGAAGTTTCTTTTTCGTTTGGTGCAATTTTTCAGAAGTTATTTACTGCTTAGTGGTGCAATGCAAAGGGCTAGTTTGCATTGGAAATGCAGAAATAATCAGGATGATTTTTTTTACGTTTGTAGGCGATTTATTGCCAGAAATCAAAGGAAAAAAATAACATAACTAAGCGTGAATATTCATCATACCTGGGGTGTCATATTTGTGACCAGGATAAAGTATGGTCACATCATCAATGTTGTATCATTTGTACGACAAATCTTAGACAGTATTTGCATGACAAACTCAAAGCGTTACCATTTGCTGTGTCTATGGTGTTGCGAGAGCCAATAAATCATATTGATGATTCCTACTTTTGCATGACAAATATATCTGGCACGTCTAGGAAAATTAAACACGTTATTCAGTACCCATGTAACCAGAGAGCTTGCATGAATATTTAACACCAAGCTACAGAAAACTCCTGGGGCCTTGCATACAAACTCCTGTTAAAGAAACTGCACCCAATCAAGTCTTAACGGCTATCATCAGATGGCTACACAAAATCGTGGGTTGAAACAATCACCCGTTTAATGGATGAACTAATTGGTGACGACCTTCAAAGTTTGGACACAGAAGAACATTCGACAACAAGCGAATATGTAAGAGCCCGTCCTGAAACACCAGATGCAGGAGATATAGACATAATAGACTTGGAGATAATCAAATATAACGTAAAGAACCGCAAATCTCCAGGTGTTGACAACATATGCGCAGAAATGGTCAAACAAGGTTGGAACATCCTAAAACATAAACTCCTCCACCTCTACAATGCCTGCCTCAAACATGGCGTTTTCCCTAGCGCATGGAAACATGACCGATAAAAATTATATTGAAAATGGGCGAAAGAGATCCAACACATCCCACATCGTATAGACCAATCTGCCTGTTACCAGTACTGGGTAAGATGTATGAAAAGGTTCTTCGAAAGCAAATGTAAGAAACCCTACAATTGCAGGCTTCGAATTACCAATACGGATTCCAACCAGGCTATGGGACAGAAGAGGTCATAACAAACTCTTCGACACAGTGCACGAAACCAGAAGAAAATATCGCCATAGAAATCTTCGTCGACTTCGAAGGAGCTTTCGAAATACTATGGTGGCCTAGCATTCTACGTGCATTAAGGAGAAGGAACTGCCCCAAAAACGTATACGCAACCATTAAAGATTACTCCAGAGGGCGAACAGTTAGCCTGATCGACAACAACGAACACATCGTGAGAAAAGAAGTTCAACTGGGATGCCCCGATGTGTTCTCGGCCCCTGCCTCTGGAATCTTGTCCTCTACGAGCTTCTGCTGATCCTAGAAACCCTCCCGTACGGACAGCCGATCGCCTACGCAGACGACCTGGTTGTAGTAATACGAGAAGAGTCCAGAAAACGGATAAAAGAGAGAGGACAAGAAACCATGAACTTAATACAAAATTGGGCTGACAAACATAAGTTAACCATATCGAAAAACAAAACCACAGGAATGCTCTTAAAGGGAAACCTCAACGAGCGCAAAGCTCTTACGATCAGGCTACATAACAACAACATTAGATTCAAAAGCGAACAAAAGTACATTGAGGTAATGCTACGAACGAAGTTAAAAATTGACCGGCACATAACGAATGTCACACAGACCGCGAAGAACCTTTTCAACGCCATGGCAAGATTAGGTGGAGAGAGTTGGGCCTTCAGTGCCATCAATTTCATGACACTATACAAAGCCCTATTCCAACAGATCTGCGCACATGCCGCCCACGGATAGACTAGAAACCTAAACCAGAGTCATCGGAGAACTCGGCCCAGAGACATGTCCTTATTCGTGTCAGTACATCCTATAGATCTACGTCCACAGCTGCGTTGCCAGTAATAGCTGGTGTCCTACCAATTGATATATACTGGAAAAAAAGGATACACCTATACTGCCTGAGACGCAATAAACCTGTAGTAATTGACGATCTTATCTTTGCACCAGACATGTACGAAGAGCCCGAGGGGCGAGAAGCCACAAAAAATGCTTGAAGACCATCTCCAAGAAAAATGGCAACAGCGCTGTCACAACGAAATACATGGCAGAACAACATACGAATACCTGCCAAACGTGAAAACTCGCATGAAATTGTTATGGATAAGGCCGTCACACACGATTACTCAATTGGTCTCAGGACAAGGACATTTTAGAGGTAAAACTGCACGAGAAAGGATTTGTCGACTCCCCTCTATGCAACTGTCAGATCGCAGACGAAGACGACGTGCATCACATGATATATCGCTGTACCAAGCACGCGGCTATCAGATGAAGACATCTAGAAATAGCCGTGCACGTCAGCAACGAGGCCTGGACTCCTCATTTGCGGTTCCGGATTCAGAAAGATAACTACAAGTTGATCGCGGAGTATACCCAAAAATATCTATGCACACGAGCTGAAGAAGAGGAGAGAAGACGAGGAAATCAACGATAGAGTAAGTAGAATTTGAACTTAGAATATATCAATATGTATACTTGATAAATTGTAATATGAAGTTTAGGTTAAGTAGATATAAGATTAATACTTCCATCTTATGTATATTACTATTACATTGTATAAGAAGCAATATTAGATTAAGAAACCATAATGTAATATAAATGTAAACACCTTAGATTAAGTTTCAACTAGCCGCACTCTGTAAAAGTCTAATCAATTAAATTATGAAATCACGCTAGATAATAAATAGGGTCAAGAGCAGACCTGGGGATATGGACATTAAGCCCGAGGAAACCCAGGGTGATGGTGGTGGGGCTCTTAAAAAAAAGTGTCCAGTAAACTTCTGCCATACGACCTGTTCCACATAGCCTGTGCCTGTATTCTCTAAGACATGGAATAGTGACAGTTATGGTGAAGAAAATAGTGATTCCTAGTCTGTTTTCTCCCCGGAGCTAGAGGCATCTACTTCAAAAGATCCCGACTTTGAAACAAATAATTCTGAACATGAAAGACATTTTGTAGAGCAAGTACACTTGAATGATTTGGCACGTTATTTAAATTTGTCTAAAGAAGAATCTTAAATTATAGGTTATAGGCTGCCATAATGAAACTTACTTGCTGGTAAAGTGATCCCACTACAGGCCATAGGAAACCCTTGGGGTAGTACAATCGATACTTGAAGTCAGCCGGGTTGTCAACCTTGCGTGTGGGCAGCCTTTCCCCCATAACAAGCGTCTGTTACTCATTTACGTTGGAGGCTGAGTCGACTCCAGAACCATGGTACCACTAGTAGATTTGGTTCAGTTTAAAAATTTTGACTCCGTCTGGACTCGTACCTTCGACCTTCCGGTTTGTAGCGTATTATTTTAACCATCTGCACTATGACGTGCCCCCAACTTACTTGCAGAGGGTACAAGAATTATAGAGTTTCGAAATAGACATTAGGAGTTTGAAAAATATTTTGCTGTGGAGAAGAATGTGTGTTTCTGAGTAGACGTTAATGGTTTAACGTGTGAACTAGGGGTTCAGCATAATCCAGGTGACTAGTGATTTTATAGAGATTCATCTAAGTATAGCTTAAATGCAGTGTTACTACATAATTGTAATGATTTTTCCATCTGTTCCGGTTTTCCACTCTGTAGATCTTAAAGCATGTTTATGATTGAATGGCTAAGATTGTGCATATTTTAAAATATAAAGTTCATTCTTGGAAGAAATGTGATTGATTTGCAGCTTGGTTTACAAGGGGGTTTCACAAAATTGTGTTGTTTTTTTGTGTTTGTGTGACTGCCGTATTACAGAAAAACATTATGTAATAGAACAGTTGGACAAGCTGCAGGAATATGTTTTTGCGGGGAAGTAAAATAAAACAAACACCGTTGGTTCAGTCTGGTAATATTCTTGTTCCTTCTTACACATAAAACTTGGGCTGATGATGAATATTCTTAGGACACTCAACAAGGACTGATGTGGATTTGCATATTTATAAGGCACGTTTCCAAACTTAATGTACGCAAAGTTGAAAGAAGGAATTTTTATTGGTCCTCAAATCAGAAGATTCATGGAGGAAGTAATGTTTGAGATAATTTTACATGTGGTTGAATTAGCAGCTTGGCAATCGTTTAAATGAGTTATGCGTGGTTTTATCGAAAAACATAAAAACAACAATGAAACTTTTGTGTCAAATTTGTTGAAGTGCTACAAAAACAAGTGTTTTAGAATGTTTTTGAAAATAAATTTTCTTCATTCACATCTAAAACTTTTTCTGGAAAATCTGGGTGATATTAGTGATGAAAAAGGTGAAAAGTTTCATTAAGATATTTCCAGCAAGGAGAAGAGGTACTAAAGCGGTGAGAATGCAGTAATGATGGGGGATTACTGTTGGTTCCTTGTGAGGGAGAGCAGGCAGGAATACAAGAGATAATTAATTACCAAACATTTTTGAGCAAAATTACAGCTACATTTCATTAAAATATGGCCCAAATATTATTGCATGCATGTAAAAAAATTCATTTGTAAATTAACTTTAGCCAAGTATGAATACATAATTTTCTCACATTTCATTATATCGTAATTATTAATGTATCGTGAAAATTCATCTAAAAATGTGTATGTGATTTTTAATTTGTTTATATGGTAATAAAAGATTCCGGGCTATGTGGCCATGGTCTATAACTGGCGTTTCTTCCAGACGTTTCTCCCTCAACTGCGGAGGGCATCTTCACTGGCGAGCGCTTCCAGCTGTTGTTTCCCTGTCGTTCGCAGTCGAGTCTACGACAGGGAAACAACAGCTTGAAGCGCTCGCCACTGAAGATGCCCTCCGCAGTTGAGGGGAGAAACGTCTGGAAGAAACGCCAGTTATAGACCACGGCCACATAGCCCGGAATCATTATTACCATGATTACCGGCCGTGAAAGCCTGCATTCCACTAATTTGTTTATATATTTTTAACCTGGCGTGATAAGTGATTTCTCTGGCGGTTTTGAAATTCATCGCAACTTTTTCTTTAATAATAACATACTTTGTTCAGCGGAGGTATGATATTTTGTTGTTGTTGTAGTTGGGAAGATATATTAACGTTGTTATTTAACAATATTTATTTCTTTAAAATATCATGACCTAGGCAGGCTCATTTGATAATAGACAAATGACGACTAAGTGGTCATGAGTGGAAGATTAAAGTTCTAGACAAACTAAGGAGCGGCTCTTCTTATGGTTATTTGCTTGGGGGGCACGCCGTAGCGTAGTGGTTAAGGCACTGAGCTACAAGCCGGAGGGTCGAGGGTTCAAGTCCCGTTGAGGTCAGGATTTTTAAACTGACCCAAACCCTCTGGCGGCACTATGTCCCTGGGGTCGACTCAGCCTCTAACGGAAATGAGTACCAGACGCTTGTTCTGGGGGTAAAGGCGGCCGTCACTCAGGGCTGACAACCCGGCTGACATCAAGTGCCGATTGTCTAGAAAAAGTGGGAGCCTTAACCTCCTACTACCCCAAGGGCCTCCGGGCCTGTTGTGGGATCACTTTACTTTATATAGGGTTTGTAATTTTTGCAATCATTCCCTGTATAATTTATTTCCCTCAAATAATAGTTTGTGTTATATTTTAAGTACAAGAAAATATGTAAACATTAAAAATCTGTAAACATTAAAAATCTGTAAACATTAAAAATCTGTAAACATTAAAAATCTGTATATAAATACAATTATTTTACCACTTTCTTCTTCTCCTAACCACTGGTCGATTCCATTCTGAGTTTTCTACAAATTTTGATGTCCATTTTTCCTTTCCTGTTCGAAATAATTATTTTAGCCATCGCAGTCCACGAGACTTAACTTTTCTTATTATGTGTAATCTTATATAAATATCATGTAACTCACTGTTACTTCCTGTAAGGAGAGGAAATTTCTCATTAGATTTCCACCAGCAGACCTATATACGGTGCCCACCCAGAACAATCAAGAATTTGGCTAGCAACTTTAAACACCTATTGTGGTTTGGAAAATAAACTATAACGGTTGTAAAACTTGACAGTAAGTCCTATTGGGCTTCCTGAACTGTAGCATGATTTTTAAATGTCTCCTTTCTTCAGTGCTATCCCCCAGGATGGATCAGACCATTAGTCAATACTTCTATAATTATTTTAAATCATCGTTGACGTTATAGGTGCTTATAATAAACTATTAAAAATATAAAATCAGTACCGGTACCCGATAAATCAATCGTCCTCAACTAAAATAAAGTTCTGTTTGAAAAACTTAGTCAAACAGTTAAAATTACGAAGGCCTTTCAAAACCATTGGGCAGAAATACAATAAGCGGCAACTCCATTATTTCATGTTCTTACTCCCCTACCTGGCTTATCATTTATATTTCGTGGAGATTCAACGAAACAAGAAGTAAATATAGGTAATGTAACGAATCCTATGTGATCTCACCTAAGCGATAAGCAAAACACGTATAAAACCTTGATCAGGGCTCTAGTCCACAAAGATATGGTGTAATATTTTACAAGTAGTGTAAATACTTGTAAATGCCAATAAGTATTAAGATTTTATTCCACAAATGTTTCTTGTATACTTGTACTTTAGTAATCCATACTTGCAAGAGTAAAAATGACTCCTCCCTGTTCTGTTCTAAAGAAGTGTTATACTCTTCCAAATTGTACAAATATTTGTAGCGGTGAAATTATATCGCATTACTAATTTTACGCACTAAATGCTTCATTCATGCAACAAAGAAATCATTAATTGAAATATGTGGAGTAAGTGGTTTTGATGCAAATATAAATATTCGTGTCTATGAAGAAAGGATACAATTTTATAATTAATTATTTGATTACAACGAACATTTAGATTAACTCCATCCCTTGTTAAAAATAAGGACTTGCAATGTTGCAAATTTTTACAATTAGAGGGTCTCGTTGCGTGGCGTTATTAATAAATCGGTATCTTAGATATTTAATCTAATAAATGTCACTTAATAGGTAGCTCGCTGATATAGGCCTATATACCAGAAAGAAAATACCCAGTTATAGACAAAGAAGAGGTGGAAGAATAATATTTATCATAATTTGAGGGACGTAGATTTTACAGAGGATTACTGGATAACATTAGGTAAGGAAAGGGACGTATAGAGAGCTTATGTTAGCGCGGCCATGAACCTACGGGTTCGATAGTGCCGGTGAGTTGGTTAGATAATAACACTGGTCAACAGTGATTTTGTTACATAAAAGATTTTGGATGAGTCTTATGTATTTTGATCTGCTGATTCCAAAAATGAAGTCAGTAATTTTCCATCACCCACCATTTTTTTGTAATTTTGAAAATAATTATTTTCCTATTTATTAGCATTTTTGGTATATAGGCCCTAACATGATGATTAGAAGGATTATTTTACATTTATATTTAATTTCATTGTGCCAACAATGGACATATAATGTTTTGCGATTGTTGACTTGAATTCAAGTCTTACAATAATGACATTCTCCTACAAAACTGTGATTGTATGTTTTAAGTTCGCAGTTGAATAGAAGGTTTCTTAAAAGAAAGAAGCTAATTCTGTGCTCACTTCCGTAGTCAAGTGAATTGTGATAGAAGTGTATTGTAAAGACTAAGTAGTGCATTGTAAAGAGAAGAGTAAAATTGTATTTGTATAAGAAATATGTCTCGAAAGTGTGTTAACGATAGAAACAACTTCTGTTTCGTGTGTGGTGAGCTCACTTTCAAAGCGCAGAAACGAAAGTTTACTCCTCCAATAAGAAGAGCTTATCACTATTATTTTAACAACAAAATAGACCAGAACAAGACATGGGCCCCGGAAATCTGTTGTACCAAATGTGTAACACTATTAACTGGCTGGTTGAAAGGATCTCGTCATATGCCTTTCGCAGTCCTAATGATATGGCGCGAACCTAAGGATCATTTGACAGACTGCTACTTCTGCTTGACAAATATATCTGGAATAACTTCCAAGTCAAGACACACCACTTAATATCCAATGTTAGATTCAGCAATTCTACCGGTACTTCATGGGCCAGATTTACCCATACCAATTCCACCAGATAACATAACAATGATTGAAGAAATTTCTGATGTTCAGGATTTACAGAATGATTCAGATTTCGCGGAAGATGATGCTATAAATGAAACTCACTTTCTAACACAGGAGGATTTAAACGATTTGGTTCGGAATCTTGGTTTAAGTAAAAGCAAGGCAGAATTACTTGCTTCAAGATTGAAAGGATGGAAGCTACTGCAGGATGACACCAAAGTAACTTTTTTCCGCAATCGCCAAAAGGAATTTGAGGATTTCTTTTATAAAGAGAAGGACCTAGTTTTCTGCAATGATGTTGAGAATTTGCTCCAGTCACTGGGTGTTGAGCATAAATCTGAGGATTGGCGTTTATTCATAGACTCCTCGAAAACAAGTTTCAAAGGAGTGTTACTACATAATGGAAACATATATCCATCCATTCCTTTAGCCCATGCAGTTGGTATGAAGGAAAATTACGAGAATATGAAGCTCTTACTATCCGCTATAAAGTATGACAATTTTTCTTGGCAGATATGTGGGGATTTGAAAGTTATAGCCATCTAACTTGGGTTACAGCTTGGCTATACTAAATTTTGCTGCTTCTTGTGCAAGTGGAATAGCAGAGATAGAAGTAATCGTTATATTAAAAAGAACTGGCCAAAGAGAGAGTCACTTATTCCAGGACAAGAAAATTTTCTTCACCAACCACTTGTACGTTCTGAAAAAATCGTATTGCCTCCACTACATATTAAACTAGGGTTGATTAAAAATTTTGTGAAAGCAATGGATCGTGATGGCAGTGCATTTCTCTTCCTCAAAAATAAATTTCCAAGGATCAGTGAAGCTAAATTGAAAGAAGGGTATTTGTTGGCCCTCAAATAAAGGAACTGATGCCAGATACGCAGTTTCAGAACAAGTTAAATATGCAAGAAGCAGCTGCATGGCAATCTTTTAAAAATGTTGTCTCAAATTTTCTGGGGAACTTCAGGTCTGATAACTACAGAAAACTTGTCAATGAGATGATTGAGAACTACAAGATAATGGGATGTAATATGTCTTTGAAAATTCACTTTCTGCACTCCCATCTTGATTTCTTCCCTGAAAATCTAGGGGCTGTGAGCGACGAACACGGGAGCGCTTCCACCAGGACATCGCGGAAATGGAAAGGCGCTATCAGGGTAAATGGTGTCCAAATATGTTAGCAGACTACTGCTGGACACTGAAGAGGGATATTTCTAAAGCGAAGTGCAGCCGAAAATCCAATTCACATATATTTTGGGTGAGCAAATACACTGGTGTCCAAAAGTTTAGGATAATTTGTAAAACGGAAAATCAAAATGCTTAAAGAGGAGCAAGCAGTAAAAATTATTTATCAAAACGTTTCTCAGTACATTTAGTTTAGTTTACATACTAAATTATAATCTCTCTTCAACAATGAAAAAATTAATAGCAATTATAAATGAAAATTGCATTGTTGCAGTTAAGCCCTGTTCCATAAATCTTCATTTTTAAAGAGAGTTATGATATAATCAGATGTAGTGTAAGAACAGATTGCAGTAAAATGGCACAAAGACAACATCTGGACCCTCAGCTTCGGGGTAGAATTATTGGGCGGCATGAAAGAGGACAGACACAAACTGAGGTCTCCATAGCACTTAATGTGCCACAAAATGTTATATCTAGGTTATGGCGACGGTTCCAAGAGACCGGAGACGTTAGGCGAAGACTAGTGGGAGGTCGTCCAAGAGTTACAAATCCTCAGCAGGATCGATATCTTGCGTTAACTGCAAGAAGAAACCGAACAATGTCTGCCAGACAACTGAGTTGAGAACTTGCGGCTGCCTCAGGTATCAGAGTATCCAGACAAACTGTCTATAGAAGACTCAGAGCTGCTGGTCTGTATGCTAGACGGCCTGTAGTGTGCGTCCCACTCACCCTTGATAATAAGAGAGCACGTTTACGGTGGAGTCAGGAACATCGCGACTGGACTCTAAATCAGTGGAGCAGCGTGCTATTTACAGACGAGTCCAGATTCAGCTTGAACTGTGATTCGCATCGCGTGACTATCTGGAGGGAGCAAGGAACTCGTTACAACCCCATGAACATCATGGAAAGACATCCATTTGGTGGCGGTGTTCTCCTGGTATGGGGAGGTATAATGATGAATGCACGCACAGAGCTTCACATCTTCGCAGGTGGCACTGTTAATGCTCAGCGGTATAGAGAAGAGATCCTGGAACCTCATGTAAGACTTTTCAGGGGAGCTGTGTGCCCGACCTCACAGGTCACAACTGGTGGATGAGTTTCTTCAGGAGGAAGATATCCAGCGTATGGAGTGGCCAGCGAGGTATCCGGATATGAATCCTATAGAGCATGCATGGGATGCCTTAGGGAGACAAATTGCATCTCGTCAGCCTCCTCCGAGGACACTTCAAGACCTTCACATTGCTCTTCATGAGGAGTGGAATTTGCTGAGCATCGAACTCCTGAACAACCTCATCACTAGCATGCCACGTCGATGTGAGTCTTGTGTAGCTGTCAGGGGTAATCACACCCCATACTAATCATTTGAACCATTGTTGTTCAACTTTTATGTTCGAATTCTGAAATGCAGTTTTCGTTTGTTGTGAAAATGACAAGTGAATGACGTATTCATGCCATTGTTTCTTTCGTGCCATGTTTCTAATTATCTGTGACATACCCTTACCGATTCCGATTGAGGGTATTTCCACTTTTCAGCGGTTGCCCTTTACCAGCCGGCTGCTGGCCCTTCACATCCACATGTGTCAATCACAGAGGTAGATGATCAACAGCCAGTGTAGGGGTGACATGTGGTTAGCATGTCGAGTCCCCCAGCCGTTATCGCTGGTTCCTCAACCTGGAGCCGCTACTTATTGTAGCTACCAATTGCCTCACGATGCTGGGTGGGCACCGGTCCCATACTGGCCGAAATACCATGAGAAAATTTCTTCCCCCATGGAGACTCGAACCAGCGCAAGTCCCGTAGCTCTGCGCCAAGGCTTCCTACCTTAACCGCTCGGCTACGGCGCGGGACACATACCCTTACCAAATTTTGTATTATTCTGACAAATGCTTTATAATAAGTCGGCAAATGAACTAATTATCCTTAACTTTTGGACACAAGTGTATAATTTCAGCTAAGATATAATAAATTGTAATGTATAGAAACGAAAAATATTTTTCATGTGATTACTCGAAAACACTGGGTGATGGAAAAGTTCCGTAAAAAGATTTGAAATCAGCACAAAAATGTAAGTTAGAAACACACATTTTCTCCCTTGTAACATAAAAAAGTTTAAATTTTGTTGGCCAGTGTAATGTAATAAAAGTAATCTCTCCATTTTAACTAGAAACTAATACAATGAATGAATACGTAATTCTCCAGTAATGTTTGTTTTCCTACAACATTTGTCTGACAGACAGTAGCTGGAAATCGGTGTTCATTTAATCTCTTCGTACGTCACATTATACAGAAATCATAGGCATACAAACTCCGATAATATTTAAAGAATTTTATCTCCTATTTCATATAGGTCTACCACTATATTTTCCCACTAATTATAAGACTTGCCCAGTCATTCATTTGTATCAACGGTGGTAGGAGACACTTTTTCCCTCTTGAACATTAAAGCCTTTGCTTCCCCTCACCGGCTAAAACGTTAATGTTGTTAGGTAGCATGGCTTAAATGTTACAAAACCTGTTGGCCTAGTTGCAATAATAAATACACGTTTTCATTGTAATTACTCTTCTCTTCTTGTTTCCCTTTGACGCTTCCAATTTTCAACCATTTTAATCTGAATCGAAACGATTCAGATACATAACTGACAATTTATTCCTTTTGTCACAAAGAAAGAAGTAGGCTATTGTTGAAAATACAATATTAAATATAAATTGGTGAAATTCCACATTAACATATAAAATCAAGGGCCTGACCGCCATGTATCCGTTCCATAGTCGGTATTGTTGTTAGAATTGTTAGAACACAAAGATGCTGGCAGACTAAATTTATATTGTAGCGAAATCAAATGCATTCCTAACGTTGTTGCATAAATGTAAATAAGGCATTCGCGGTAAATAATAATTAATTGTGGAAATAATGTGATAAATTCCTGATATTACACATGTGACAAAGGGCATTATAGGATTATTTTAATTTCAAAATAATAATAATAATAATAATAATAATAATAATAATAATAACAATAATATTGATGATAATAATAATAATATTAATAAAAATAATAATACTGATTAATTGTTACTATTATGATCATTATTATTACAATGCCGCAGAAATAGAGGAAACAATAATAGGCCTAACCTCGAAACCCGGAATTACGGAAAAGTTTTCATGAACCCCTTGAAATAATTTGCGAACTCCTTGGTTCGCGAACCACGGGTTGGGAAACAATGGGCTAAGACATTCTTTACGGCATTTATGGAGGCAGTGCTTGATGTTCCCTGTCAACGGAGTCCTCTATAGTCGCAACCTACATCTAGGCCCTTCCCCCACCCGTTGGGATACCTCGGTCATCATAACCATACTCCGAAGTCCTAGAGTTCTTGTCCTCCCTATTCTATGTTCACGTCCACGTTCAAGTTCACGGCCCTAAAACCAACATCCCTAGGCAGAGGGTGTTGGAGTTGCAACTTCTGGGTATTGCTGAGCTTCGTATTCGCCAAGTCGCTCATTCCTGACGACCCCACAGTTGGTCCACGGGCTCCATGAGCCTAGCCGGGAGGACTGCTGTCGCAGATCCACCGACCGTTCCCCTGTCTGCCTCCAGGGACGTGTCCTGCAGCCGTTGTGAGACAGGCTAGGGTTACAAGCCCCACAGTGTGAGACTTTAGTACATCCAGGTGCTCATCTCCTGGCGACCCCACAGTTTGTCGACGAGCCCGTAGGCTGAGCCAGGATCCAGTACAGTTGCTCCCCTCTGCAATGATCCGAGCCGAGCCCTGGTATGCCTCCAGGGACACCTTCTGCTGCTGTTATGGGCCAGCACGGAGCTCGCAAGCTCCAACAGATGAGCAAATAGAACGACATGGCGCTCATCTCTTGCCGACCCCACTAATGGTTCACGAGTCCCTTGGACTTGACCGGGAGGACTGTCAAGCAGATCCACCGACCTTTCGCCCAGTGCACCAGCTGGGGACGTATTTGGTTGCTGAAGTGGGTCCAGCCTGAGCATTAGTACGTCAGGTCGCTCAACTCCTGACGACCTCACAGATTGTCCTTGGGTCACTCGGTCCCAGAGTCGGCGCTAAGTCCCAGACCCAAAAGACCGCGCTACCTCCTTTCCCGAGCTTATTGACCTGGTGGTAATTCCCAGCATTACGCCCGGTATTGTCCCAACCAGCCCGTTTGCAAGACTAAGCCTAGTCGTGCCGCTGTTGTGAGACCAGCCCACTGAGCAATGTAGGCATCCAGGGTGCTCATCTCCCATGGTGCCCCCACAGATGGTCACGGGTTCAATTGAACCAAGAGAAGGAGCTACCGATCCCCAATCTCCCACCGCTCCACCAACAGCGGCCCAAATCCCGCTTGTGGGCCGGGATCTCGAGATTTGACAACAGGGCCCTCATCTTCCTCTTGACCCCACTTATGGTCCGCGAGTCCATCGGACTTGGAAGGGAGGACTGACTAGCAGATCCACCGACCTTTTCCCCACTACGCCACCGAGGGGACGCGTTATGTTGCTGGAGTGGGCGCAGTACGAGCTATGTATTACGTCAGGTCGCTCGAGTCCTGACGACCTTACAAATGGCCCGCGGGTCCGTACTGGACCTAGCCGGGGGGAGTGCAATGCAAACCACCGACCGTTTCCCTATCCGCCACCCGGGGTCGCGCTCTGTTGCTGTTGTGAACACAGCTGGGGCCCGAGAAGCGGACCCCCAGGGAGTCGCAACCCACAATCAATCATTGTCATAATACCCCTGCATTTTCTCATTTTCTTTACCTTCAAGGTTCGTAAATAATACTGAAATATTAATGGTCGCCTTTAGCGAATCCGGTTCACTGTGAACAAGTGCCTACTCCAAACTCGCTTGCCACCGAGTGGCATAGAGAATGTCATAGATTATACTGTTCTTGAGATAATAAAATTCGATATGTATCGATGTGTGTTGTGCAAGGACAACGAAATTACCGTGAATATGTGGAGTGGTAAATGCTGTAATTAAAGCAAAAGAATAATATCATTGATGATGATCATGAAGATAATACTACATTTCATATTCTTACAAGTCACACGATGTCCCGATAGCTTCCAAACAATTTATGCATTATTCGAAAGAACATCCTGGAATATGGGTGAATCTCCAATATTGAATCCTTCGTTCCACATAGAGCGAGTTAGATTTAAAGAAGTGAGAGCCTAGGTATCTGGCATCCAATTGAAGACTAATATTTTTTGAACGGCATCCAGGTGCGGACAATCGTGAGGAATGATTCGAACATAGTAGCGCAACGATACTTTTTTCATAAACGTGACAACATGTTAAATGCTTCAAAAGTAATGGAGAAACAAAGCTCTATGATTAAGGGAGGTATAAACACTTTATACGCCAAAATTAGATATATAATTCATTCTGGATTTTATTAAGGGTTCCCAATTGTGAAAAGGACATTAAAACAACACGTAATAATAATAATAATAATAATAATAATAATAATAATAATAATAATAATAATAAACATACGTTTCATATTCTAATTATTTGACATTATTAAACATTTTGTGTTAATTAAAATTACATTTTGCGTTGAGGTAGTTCTTATTGTCTGTAACAGGCATGAAAGTGAAATTTTAAGCACTAGTATTCATTATATATAAATATCTGCCTGGCAGTTTTATTGTTATACGTGTAATATTTTGAATATAGGTTGTGAATGAATTTTAACTTTCAAAACTTACTTTCTTCACACAAACTATTGATGAATATATTATTTTTCAATTACTATTTAATTAATCTTATTCAGGAGCTTCATCATATGGTGTGTATAGGTCCTGACAATTTTATAATACTACATTAAGCAGTTCTTCAGAATAGTATCCAAAGAGTGTGATTTTCTGGAATGACTGTTAATTAATTCAAAATTAATGGTTTAAGAGGCATAAACTTTTTAAACGTAAATATACAATTAATTATCACACAAATTATGTCAGGTAATTAGAAACAGAAATATACTTTTTTGTAATCACTATCTACCAAACTTTTTCTATCTTCACAGCCGTCTTCCATTAAAAGTAGTAAATGTTCATTGTCTGCTGCTATTTTATTAAGAACTTATGGGTTAATGATCAGAAGAAGGAGGAAGCACAATTTTAAAGATGTTACAATGGACCAAAATACGTCATTCACAGTAAAATCAATTCTCAGAAGGAGAGTACGGAGGACTGCAATATTTATTTTTAGTGTGAGCTTGAATTCTTTAAGGGAGGAGAGAATATTATGATTATTCGAGAAAAAAGTTCTTGAGCAAATTTTTGGACCAAATTAAGTTGAACAGACAGGCGAATGGAGAATTCTGCTTAATAGTGAACTATATTATCTTTATAGTAAACCAGATATAACAACAGTAGGTCACGTAGACTGCGATGGGCAGGATGCTTGGCACGAATGGGGTTTGAAAAAGGAAGATGGAAGCTTCTTGTGGGGAAAACGCCCAGTTGATAGACCAAGAATGAAGTTGGAGAACAATATCAACCATAATTGTAGGAAGTAGATTATACAAGGGATGATTTGAAAACATAAGCTGTGGATAGGGAAAAGGGAGGGTTTATGTCCGCGCGGCCATGAACCTACGGGTTGGATAATGCCAGTGAGTTAGTTAATTAGTTAATATGGGTTTGAATATATATATATATATATATATATATATATATATATATATATGTTCCTGACACTGGATACAATTTATTAATACTTAGAGTCTGCATATGTACTTTCCTATATTAGATTTCAGTATCTCCTCTAATACTGAAACATTGCGTCGACCTTTTTTCATAACACGGTAAGTTGAAAATTATTTGCTTGAAAGTAAGTGAACATATTATGTGATAAGTAAATTTGCCTAGTCAAACACCATGCGTCACTAATTTAAACGCTGTAACAATCCGATCGTAGCGCTCCGGCTGTTCCGTTCACAAACCCCTCACCCGCATCTTTAACTCGCTCAAATCTGAATGAGAGTATCAAATATTCGAGATTATAGTTTTTAACATAATTCAGGATGTACTTTCGAATGGTGTATATTTATTTTGGGACATATAGTGATTTACCCTCGTTAAGTAGACCTCTCCCTTTTAGGTAATTTTACATGTACCATCCCATCCGAGTCTTAGTGTGACATAGATAAGTTTATTAATGATAATGATAAAAATAACATCAATAATAATAACAGAGAAGTTTAATAATGATAATTATAAAAATAACAACAATAATAATAACAATAATACGTAATAATGTTAATAATAATAACAATAATAATGACAAAAACACTAATAAAAATTTCAATAATAACAGTAACACTAATAATAATAATAATAATAATAATAATATTAACAATAACAATTATAATAATGACAACATTAATAACAATAAGAAAAATAAGTTTAACACTAATAAAAGGAACAAGATTATGTTTAATAATAGTAAAAGTAAGAATAATTTGGTTTAATAAAAGTAAAAATAAGAACAATAATAGATGTAGTAAGAAAAATAATATTATGGACAATAATAATAATAAAAAATAATAAGATTATTAATAAGGAAAATAGTAATACAACTACTACTAGTAATATTAATGGTAATGATAATAATAAAATTATATAACAATAATAATAATAATAATTTTAATAATAATAATGTTAATAACATTAATATTAATGTTAATAAGAATAGTAGTAGTTGTTTCTGTCACTTCTATTGGTGGCGTAGGGCATTTGTGAAAGCATACCACCGAAATACTAATATCAATATAAAAATCAATGATAATAGGCCTAATTGTTACAACAACTATAACAATATTAAAACGGCAGTGGCAGCGGCGACAACGACAACAATTATATTAATAATAATAATTATATTAATAACAGTAACAGGAATTGAATTAGTAATATATATATATATATATATATATATATATCCATCCATCCTTTGTAATTCTGCCCGATGGCATGTCTTTCACTGCAATCATAACATTTTCATGCTATGCTTTGCAGCTTTACTAGGGAATTGTAGGTATGGTAGCTTCCCGTTGCTTTCCACACCGATGAATGAATATGATGTTGATGATGATAAGGATGATAATGATGACCATATGATTTCGGGGACCGTTTGGGCCTTAAAGTTTCCTGACATTTGTTTCACAGGTGAGGAAAACCCCCGATAAAATCCTCACCCAGAAAAACTGCCCCGATCGGGGATCGAACCCGGGGCCGGTGCGTGACAAAGCTGCACGCTACCTCGAGACCACAGTGGTGGACATAATTTTATATAAATAATAATAATAATAATAATAATAATAATAATAATAATAATAATAATAATAATAATAATAATAAACTAATAATAATAATAATAAGAATAATAATAAATAATAATAATAATTATAATAATAATAGTAATAATAATAATGATAATAATAATAGTAATAATAATAATGATAATAATAATAATAGTAATAATAATAATAATAATAATAATAATAATAATAATAATGATAATAAAAATAATAAACTCTGCCTCTGTTTGGCACTAGTACCTTTTAATGCCGGTCCCAAAAAAACGAGGAGGGTAAATGGCTGGTTGATGACCTAGAGTGTTGTATCAATGTCCAGTAGATGTAACTGTTAAAATCCAAGAATTCTTTAGCTGTCAGTTATCTAGCATTACTACCAACAAATCGTATCCATTATAGGTAAGGGTAAGGACGTGTACATGGCGTCTAAAAACTGAGTCCTCTCGACTAATGAATGGCTACCCTAACAGATGAATCCCTGGTCCTCCAGGTTGGGAGTTGGGCGTTGGGATTGACAATTCCACCCTGTAAAAAAAATAATCCGTTGAGAAGCCCAAAGTTAATCAAGCCGGGCTTTCTAAATTGGTGGACAGTCGCCAGGAATAGCGGAGTCTGGGGGAGAATGCTTAGGGAGGCTAAGGATCGACCCGGGTTGTTATACTAAGTATGATCAATTAAAAATAATAAGAGCAATAATAATAATAATAATAATAGTAATAATAATAATAGTAATAATAATAAAAATGACAATAATAATAACAATAATAATATCAATGAGAAGGACATTAGTAATAGCAATAATTAGAAAAGTAAGAATAAGGAGGAGGAGAAGGAGGAGGAAAAGAAGAAGAAGAAGCGGAGAAGAAGAAGGGGAATATAAGAGGGGAGGAGGAAAGATTAATAATAATAATAATAATAATAATAATAATAAGATGATCAATACTTATAAAATTAATAATAATAAGATCCAACTTTATGGCATGTGGGTATCGTCGCTACGACATACGCAGCAGGCACGGGTACGATCTCCGTTTGCGACAAATTTCCTGGTTTTATTTGGGATTTTTCCTCACTTCTAAGACATTTAATGTCATGAAACTTTAAGTCCCAGCACTTAGCATATTCCACATTTTAAGCACTAGTCAAAGTATTAGAAAGTTACATGGATCTCGAACTTGTACATATATTATGGGAACTGAGCTTTTGTTTTCAATCCGATTACCAAAATTAGTTGATTACTCAATCGTTCAAAATTTCATACTTAACCTTAAAATTGTATGCGCAATATATATTATATATATTATATTATATACAACTTTCCTCGTTAGAGGATTACCTCATGGACAATGTGATACAATTCATTTCGAAATTGATGAAATACACTTTGTAAATACATTAAAAAGTTTTTAATTATAAGAAATACATTTAGTATTGTGTCCAGTTGATGAAATAATTACTTTGTTGTCACTTTATTTCATACAGTATATTAAACTCACTCACCTGCATTCTTCCTAAACTGACTTACCTGCATTATTATTAATATCACATCCTGCCAAGTTACTTCTTATTGTATTCTAAACTCACATGTGTTTGTCCAAAACTAATTACCTGAAAATCACACGTAATGTAGGTCCATCCATCCATCCATAGTAATTCTGTCCGAGGGCTGGTCTTTCACTGCGATCATAGCATTTTCATTCTATGCTTTGCAGCTTTACCAGGGAATTGTAGGTGTGGTAGCTTCCCGTTGCTTTCCACGCTGGTGAAGGATGATGATAATGATACGGATGATGGCCATATGATTTCGGTAACCGTTTGTGCCATTTCTCTTACAGGTGAGGAAAAACGTAATGTAGGTCTACAAGTTAATTTGTCGCTGCTCTTTCTGAATATCAGAGTTAATGTGTCTCGGTTCGTAATATTCGAGTGGGAACATGCTCCTGCTGCTGTTGAATCTCCTGACTGATGGCAGCCATCGTTTGTGCTCTGTTATTACAATTTCACATTTTAAGAGTTGTAGCATCTCTGTTGGCCAGACGTTTCGGTCGTCCGGAACGTTTAAATTTCCGCAATGCCCTTCAGCCTTCTCCTTACTTAGAAAGAATTCAACTGTTGATTTGTACGTGTTTAACTTTGCGGCTATTGCCCTACTAGACACTCCAATTGAGTGGCAGCTCACAATTATGCTCTTAATAAAAGTCTGATAGTTCTGTATTACGCGACATCTGTACACCAGCTCGTTCGCTTGCTTAATGAGAAACACAAATGCCAGGTCACGTGCCGATACTAAAATCGTAAATGTTTAATTAGATCTAGCGCCTGGTACATAGTTTACGATTTTAATCTCTAACTCCACTGCACAATAAAAATTATTATTCATATGTAATAACTAAAATAATTGTAAGAGTAACATTTAATTAGCACCATTTAGTTGCATATTATATATCAAATTGGTATTTAAACTTTGATAAACTCTATAAATTTACTAAATTTGCGCAACAAAAACATATATTTAATTGTTTTTTTATGTAAATTCCAAGAAAATTATTGTTTCCTTAAGCAACACTGAAAATTAATCACTCGCATAGTATTTAATTAATCCGATACAATTGCTTATTTTGTTTGAAATTAGCCATTTTTATGGTTGTACTGTTGTGTTTTTAAAGTTATTACTGTTATAAAAATTTGATTACTAACAACATTATTACCGATACTGAAACAGTATATATACCAGCATGTAAAATCACTAATTATTAGAAGAGTTATTCGATTCAAGCTGTACAGAAGATTTTCTACGTCTCTGCAAGAAAATGTCTCCATTGGGATTTCTGGTCTTGTTGCTGAAGGTAAGTCTAATTGTAATTAATCAAATTACCAGTAGTTCTTAGAAATACAGTATACTGGAGTTACAATCGTGTATGAATTATAATCAAATACATTGTACGATTCCTTTGAGATGTTAGTAAAAGTCTTATATATGATGTTCTGCCTGAATGAAATGTTAGACGAAGCTGGATTCGCCTTCTGCATATTTAAAAATTTCTAAAATGGTTAAAGTTTTCGCTGTTTCTTCTTATTTGAATTTTGTTGCAATCTATACACATTAATATCTATACTCCCTTATTAAAGAACTTATCACTTTCATCAGTGCTGTTGTTTATTATGTCGTTTGATTTGTTTCCAATTTTATATGCTACAATTATATTTTTGTAACAATTTTTTTTAGTGTGTTACTAATTGTGTGGTATCTTTTCTAGTATACGTAATTTGTTATCCAATACTTTTCAGTGTTTATAATATTCCTTTTTTAATTTAATATTTATATTTATATACTGCCTTTTTTTTAGATTATTGCTTTTCTCCACTGTCATTGATCATTATGTTGTTTAATTCATTTCTAGTTCTATATGCAATATTTATATTTGTATAAAA
The DNA here is from genome assembly GCA_030220185.1 of Diploptera punctata. Taxonomy (NCBI): domain Eukaryota; kingdom Metazoa; phylum Arthropoda; class Insecta; order Blattodea; family Blaberidae; genus Diploptera; species Diploptera punctata. The sequence goes on from JASPKZ010009943.1 coordinate 56,010, forward strand.
TTTTTTAGTGTGTTAGTTTATTTTGTGGTTTCTTTTCCTGTGTACTAAGTGTTATCCGCCATTTTTATTCTTATCAGGAACTTTTCGAGTTTAGTTAATTTGAGTAGCTTGCATTGCATTTATGTGGTTTTTATGAGTTTATGATTTATCCATTTCAGCCATTGCTTTTTGCAATGTATTTAATGTAGTAGTTTAACTATTTTCCACAAAATAACAGCTGGAAGCATAAATCATTTAGCTATCCTAATGTCAGGATACCCCCTGTGAATATTCTTTCGGAGTACAAGTGACTGATAGTTTCATGTGGGCTAACGTGGTAACACACATACCAGCTAGAGCCAATTTCCAACATGTTTAGTCACATATAACGGATTCTATCTCAGGAGTCTACCTTGAATAATGGGCAAGTTAGGGTGAGAAAATGGGCGAGTTAGTGTACACAAGATAAGTACAGCGTTATCTTGTTTATTGGCATATTTTTGTGATTAGTTGTTTGCAATGTTTGAGCAATGATTGATAACTGTTTTTCATTGTAAGTATGATGATTTTAGGTTACTTTCAGCTCAACGTCTCACTTCATTATATGCCATTTCTCACATTAAATACATCAACATTGGCCTTTATCAATATAGGTAATTATTCACATTCTTCAACAGTTAATTTTATGTTTTCGTTTTTTTATTTGAACTTATGTAGGTGGTACATTGGCATAAAATCCCCAAAGATTTAAATGCAGCTGCATGAAAACAGTTCTCAGAATCTGCCGAACGGTATTTAGTAACCTCTGAATTCTTCCCCTCTGTTTTATATGTTTTATTATTTTTATTTTAGGGTATAGAATATTGATAAAAATATGTTCCTTTATTAAAATTTATGACAATGGTAAATATACACGATAAATTTATAAATAACATTTTTAATTTTAAAATTGAATGGTGAAATACGGTTCGTATTATTGGAGATTAAAAAAAATAAAATGAAATTGGCACATTAACAGTTGTACGCTTTTGCGTATTTGTTTAACGAATACGCAACAAGCAGGAAGGTCACGGATTAGAGTCTGGATAGGGACAGATTATTAAAGCTTTCCTAAACCTGCAAGCGACACCATGACCCTGGGTGAGACTCCACCTCTAAAATAAGTTACTTCAATATGTAAATGCGACCGACACGCATGGCTGACAACCCCTGACACTAGAGCCTTTACCTCCTGTTTCCCCAAGGATCTCCTAAGGCCTTTAGTGGCACCAATTTAATATTACTTTTAACACTGAAACTTTTTCTTAAGTAACGCCGTGTGGAACAGCACTATAACTAGATTGCTGGCAATTCAGCGTACTAGTATGCACTTTGACATTTGTTAAATGCTTTATACTTCATGTGTTCTAACTTCGTTAATTCATGCATTTAATGACAAGACGTGTTATTTTCCTTCCTATTTTAGTGACCCTGTTAGACCAAGTCAGGATCTTCATATGCTGTTCATATTAT
>JASPKZ010009943.1:65000-68771 GCA_030220185.1 Diploptera punctata
TCGAACTTACCGTAATGACGCTCATAGTCGTTAAAGAGTTTGTTTAGACAACCCCTTGTGGTCATTTTACGCATGGGATATATCTTAGTAAATTTTGAAAATACGTCCACCACAACCAGGATATGTTTATAGCCAAATTGCCCTACAGGCATGGGTCCGTGTGAATCTATTGTTATTAAACTGTTTACTTTATCTCTAATGATACTTTGTGGTGCTACATCGTACCGCGTGTTTAAAGATTTGCACTTTTGGCAGATTACGCATGTAGAAGTTACTTGTCTTATTTTCTTACACATTTTCTTACAGTAAAAGTATTGACACATGTTGATCGCGACCCGTTCGCATCCAGCGTGCGCTAGAGCTGTGTGAAACTCTTTAATGATTGGCATTTCAAACTCTTTGGGGATTACGGTTTTCCAGGCTATTATATCCTTACCGCATCTTTTATATAGGATGTTATTAAGCATTCCGTATGTGTCCACGTCGCTCGCTGACTGTATGTCCTTAGCCTGTTCTCTTATTTTAGAGAGGCTTGGGTCCATCTCTTGATATTTCCCGATGTCATGAATTTTCTTAGCTAATGCTTTATTTACGTGGGCGGCTATTTCCATGATTCTGACATCATTATTAGGAGTTTTTGAGTTTTCTGGTATGCCTGTCACGTAATCTAACCTTGACAGCAAATCGGCGAACGTATTATTCCCGCCAGAAATGTATTCAATGGTAATATCGTAACTTAATATCTCCGATATGTACCGCTGATTTTGTTACAAATCCCAGCTTTACATCGATTTAAGAATGATAAGCTGATGTGATCTGAGTGAACAATAAGCCTTATGGCCGAACACATATGACCGGAATTTCTGAAGTGCCAAAATAAATGGCTGCTAACTCCAGTTTCGTTCACATCGATTGTTTCTCTACAGTAGTAGTCCACCACGAGACCGCAGTCCGCTATCGTAGTGATATGACCCTCGTCGTCCAACCTGAGTCAATACAGCACCCAAACCAATTCGAGAGAGTCTGTGTAAATATGATAGGCCGTGGGTGTATCAGGTCTTTGCACAAGAATACAATGTGCGAAAAGCGCTTTTACTCTTTCGAAAGTTTCCTGATGTGGGTATCGTCAGCACCAACGGTTTCCTTCTTAAACAATTCACGCAGAGGACTCACCTCACGCGAATAGTTTACTAACAAACTTTTGTGTAGTACATTAAAATGCCAAGAAAATCGTCTAAGTTGCTTGAGAGTTTTACGGGGGCGGTATAAGCGAGGATTGATTCATTTTAGACTTACTAGGGCTCATTCCCGAAAATTTATCATAAAACCTAAGAATTCTACTTCATTTCGAATAAATTGAGATTTCTCCTCTAAGTTTACTGTCATTTCCGTTTTGTCTGAGCGGTTGAAAGAATGTAATCAATCTGCGCTATATGCTCTTCGAAATTCTCATTTATTATCAAGAGAATCGTCACAGAATTGTATGATTGAATCATTCATATTTCCATGAATATGTGGTCCATCGCCCTTAGTAAAGAACACAATGAATTACAGCATGCCGAGGGGTTTATTTCAACTGAAATAACTTTACCCCCGTGGATAAAGGCAGTGTATTTTCTTACTCCTTCCGCTAACGGTATCATGTAGAAAGCTTCCACACAAGTCTATAGTTGATATTACTTACCACCCTTTTTCATACCGTGCAATAGCTACTTCTACAAGTATAATTACGGAAGTTAGTCGGGTACGATCGTAATATAATTTGCCATGCATCAATGGTAACTCATTAATGAACAGTGATTTCTTAAACAACTCAATGTAAATTCGATAGAATAGGCCCGAACGTCGAAAGGTTCTATGATATCGATTATCTAAAATCCATCTGTATGACCTCGTCAGCCTGTGCTCTAAGGTTTATAGTGAATGGGCGCGCCTTTAAGCTAAATAGAGGCATGATTCACTACTTGAAACCATGTGAAGCCTACAGTTAGGTTGCATTTACCGGCGCGGTCACTAAACGCATAATTATTTTTATATTAGATTCGGAATAATTCCTCACTTTGGTGTCTATCAAGTGGTCTCGGCGCTCTTGACTTTCAGATTAATTAAATTCATTCACATTATATTGACGACCACTCCATTCTTTGGGGATCACTATTTTTCCATTGATATTTACATTATTCTAACCCTATTTTCCTAATCCTCGCTAGGAGTCCTCATTAACCCTCAAATTCATTATTATACGACCTTGGCTACGTCCACGTTTACATTTCATTATTCAAACAACATTTTCATAAAAAACAGTTCGCCCCCCTCGCGTAGCCTCGGGGCAATTCCCTTGGCGGAGTGAATTCGTCAATAATCGGACCTGAGATTAACTCAAACCCTTTAAATTAACAAACCCGGTGTGCGAAGTAATATGCCCTTTCAACGCTTTCAAATAAATCACAGCAGAATGATTCCGAAGTCAGAGATGGTCTTACTAAAAATATATGTCGAAGCTACTCCTATCTTACCGATACCATCGTTTGGAGTTTTCTCTGTGTCTCTTTTTCCAATCGCGTAGATGCAGATCCATCGGTACAGTTGCTAATTAGTTTACATTTTTCTGCGCACAAAGATTATAAAACCGTTCGCTAATTACAGACGATGAGCAGCCTGTACGATTAAAACGCGTAATCGTTGCCATCAATGTTCACTGGTATAGAAGGCAATTTTTGTAGGGTTGAGTACTTATGCTAACATTTAAATTTCGACAGCATGTCTGAGGTTGGGGCGCAAGAATATTCTGACATCAACAATTAACCAGGCTTTAGTTGCCAATTCATTGTGAATAGTTGGCGTCTTGGACTACATATTTCATGCGGCTAGGACTCCGTTCCCGACCGCTGTGAACGGGCCCCTCTAAGTTTAATCATGATTACTTCAGCAGTCATTAGTTGACTCACTGTTGCATTAGCGGGACTATTGTTCGCTTGTGCATTCTCTAACTTACCTCCGTTTCTACATAATTGGTACTGTGCCGAAGTTATGATAGGTCCACATTCCACTCTATTGTTGATTAACATGGGCCTCGGTACATACCGTAGATATAACAATTATCTTCAACTCTACCACTGGTATTCTGTGCCGGGGTACGAGCGCGTTCCATTTTATTTATCTGGTATTATTACCATTGTTCCCATCCCCATTGTGATTCTTTGATGGGACGTTGATGTGTTGTTAGAGTAATTATTCTATAATTTCTCCAATCATTTCCCGGCTTTTCTATTTTCGCCTTGGTCTCTCTTTTCCCCTTGAAAATCTCTATGATCTCTTTGATAAAAATTGTTAATTTTCTTTTTCTTTCCCTCTCTGTAAATTTTCATGATTCTCACGCTTATCGTCTCTTTTGTCCCCCCCCACTTCCTAGCATAGTCGTAATTCTAGCATGTGATTGTAGTCTCTAACGCGAGCAATTAATAACCATGCCTTACGGAAGTTGGATAGTGATTACTCCCGGCCTTGTAATTACTTCCATTTTCCGTATAAGGTGGATTTTATCAATTTTTGGCTTCTTTTGCCAATGCGAGAAACTATTCCGCGTATGTTAACCTCTTGTGCCTTTAATCGTAGGTCCCATTACGAATCTCGTCGCGGATTGCCATTTGCCTCTATTTAGTAAAGAATATTTGTTTTTAAAATTTTTCTTAAATGTTTCGTACGAGGTGTCGCTAGAAAGCGTAAGCCTGTACCATGTTAGACATTTTCCTTTCACCAAACTGTCTTCGC